>PVPY01000181.1:0-128707 GCA_002982035.1 Fusarium algeriense
CCTGTCGTGAAGCCCTCAAAAAGCCAAGAAGAGGCTGAGAAGGCTGTTGTTGTGAAACATAAGGTGAGAAAAGACGCAGGACGTTTGTGATTGAGTTGGAGAGGAGGATGCTAGGGGTCGATTGAGTGGGAGGGGTGGGGGGTCAGAGTTCCAGGGCACTTCATGTCTGGGCTGGCTTGTCCAGGGCGGGGCTGGCACTTTCAGGTTGGTTGTTTGTCGTATTGATGATCCCTTAAAGTCAACTAAAGTGGTGCCTGCCTTGGCACCAGCGCCAGCACTACTGAGGAAAACGATCCGAGCTGACAGCGCCCAGGCGCCCTAGACGCCCCTAAAACTCCGGGGATGTACGACCTTGTGATTTTCGATTTAGGGCGATAGTGCATGCGTGGTGTGTGCGGGCGGAGATGGGCTTAACTCCTCCTTTCTCGGCTCCGTGGCGGACAGAGAGGAGACCTTGGAGATTTGAGACTCTTATTATTCATTCATCCTTCCCCAGGTCAGCACTAATTCCACGTTAGGTATTAGCACCAAGGCTCACAGTCGACTGTGTCGTCATCAAAGAATCACGTTTCCACTTGGTATAAGTCGTCAAACTTTTCTCTCTGTCATTTGAATAACCATAAACTGTCAACTTATGGTTAATTCCGCTGGTGGATATAGCTCGATATGCAGAAAATGGAATCATTCGCAATGTCGCGATTCCGAGCCTTCCGTTCTGCTAGTCACTCGTCCTCGAAAACGGCTGTCCATTGACCCGGAGAGGGGCTTGCGTGTTGGCCTCAGTACAGTGAGAAATAGGTAGTCATATCGTGAGTGGTATTAGAGTGATGAGTCAATGCGCAAACGCTATTGGTAGCAATCATGAAAGACGGAGACCGACTACCACCGAGCTTGGGTTGAATTGACGGAGAGGCCGTGAGAGAGTAGGATCGCTCTGTCCGTTGTCGACTCAAACGATTAGCGAGTTGGACTAATTATCAATCTCAACTTAATTCGAGTGAAGTCAGTAAGCCAAGGATATCCGTTGATCTTCACATGTAAGAGGCGTCTGGTTGACATGACGTCTCAGCAATTCCCACAACCAAAGATGCTCTGAAACCTTTAAAGCCTAAGCCCAAAAATCAGTCGACACCCATTCATAGATTAAGCCTATCCTACACTAAGATTTTCGGCACTTGGGTATCACAAGCCCTACGAACCGGCATATATCCTCTGCTCAAATCCTTTTGTAAAAGGGGTTCTTTAGACGATGATTTTTCTGATACATCATAAGTCGGCTGCCTTGCATTCATCGCCTTTCACAACGTAGGATCGTCTCCCGCACGTCATGATAGTGGGATCGAAGGTTTAAGGCAACCCAGATATTTGGTATCACTTGACACATCTCTTTAGACGTGATGTCACATCAATTGAGAGTTACGATTGGCAGATCACATAGGCCGGCAATATGCGACCTATTCCTGACAGCGGAATTAAACACATCGAAACTTATTCGACGTGCGATAACAGTGACATCTCTCCGGAGGTCCTTATCTCGCTGAGGTAGGCTGCGTCTTCACTGGCAGCTGATCTCATTGATGGTGGGATAGCAATCGACGTGTCCTCGCTTAATTTTCTTACAATGACCATCACAGTGCGATTAATTGATAATTTAGAGCAATATTTCATTCAAAACTTGACGGAATTCTAAATAATTGATTGATATCAGAGCCCGTTATAATCATGAAATACTGCTATGGAGCGGCCCCACTAGCTCCGGTGCGGGAGGCGAATCACAGCCGGGGAGTCTCAAAGACCAAAGAAGCCGCATCGAAGCCGGCAAGTTTACGATAAAAAGAAAGTGGCTCCTTTGTCTCATACTTTTCCTGTGTTGTCACTATAATATTGGCTCAGATTGGCCGCCATCAGGTCGCTTTAGCTCTTGAAGCTAACGCACCCGCGCAACCTTTCGTGTGATGGTCAGTCGCAGGTACCTCATACCTTCAGCTAGCATGAGTTCCAGTGTTGTACCACGTTCCCTTCTGTAAACGCGATTCTGGCTCGATGGCGCGGAACGGAGGTCTAATTCCGTAAGGGATCGTTGTTCAACTATCCCACTTCATTCAACATTCCACCAGTGAGGGACGAACATGTAACCGCCGTATAATGCGCATGGTGAATGACGGTTCGAGATACTGAATTCGGTGCGGTCACGGCGCCAATCTCGAAAGATAATCAAAGCAGAGCCTCAATCCCGACACAGCTATGAAATGTGATCAAAGTTGCCCGCAGGAGAGTCCAATCTGTGCCGCCAGGTCCTGGTGATGCCAATAAATCATGATGATTGATTCGCTGGCTTAATCGGGGATGGATGTGTGGATGGCTTGATGCATGTCAGTGTCAGGGTTCCAATATGGCAAACCGGGCCGTAGGTGGGGTTTCAGCAGCAAAAACCTGGAGGAACTTTGAGGCATGACTTTCGATACAGATGACGAGATACAAGGGAGTCTTTCGATTGCGAACACAACTTCCCCAGACCATGCAATGGAGACCCCATCTGGCGAATGGAGCCACAAGGATAGATCCGTTTCCAGGGTTTCACTGGTTCCATTCTGCTCCACGACAGGTCACAAATACCGGTAGCTTTAGCTGCAGTATTTGAGATGTTGGATGAGCTGTCATGATCTGCTAGTAAAGGTCAATATTGCCAGAATATCGGCAACCATTACCAACCCGAGGTCACGGGAGACACACCGATGTGCTAACCGCGTCCTTCTCCCCGATAAGGATCCTGGCTGCGATGCGCCAACCACGTAACCAACTCATCTGCCCCAGATTGGGCTATTCAACGCCGCAAGGGAGAACCGAGGTCCGCCATTGGTGCGCCATCTACACCATCCAACGTCTTGCGGATAGACCGATGAAGGGAGAAGCTGCACCGTATCGTGGTAGCATACATAGGATACAGCAATTTCCTCCGTGATGGTGTGCTATCCCAGCAGCTAGTGGAAGCAGCTGGGAAGAGCAGAGCCGCAAACTGATGTGGTGTGATATCATTGGTGTCCCACAGTATAGCTGACGATCGAACTATCGAGGTTGGATCCTGGAGATGTTGTGTTGCTGCGTGCGAAGATAATCCCCCAAGGTGAAAGCCACTAGTTCGAATATAAATATGAAGCCACCACCGGACCTAATATCCCAGAATCGTTCTTCCAACAACTAAAGTTTTGCTCATGGTCTTTCGCATCGATACAAAAGGCCTGTCAGTACTTAATAAGCTCTATCATCTTTGAAAGACCCTTCATCTACCAAGAGACACCATGGCTGACTCTGTGTAAGAGGCGCCGACCTGTTTGAATTCGATCGCTAACACCAGTAGATCCATGGAGATTTATTTGAACGGCCCAACCGAGTTGACTGATGTCTGGGCTAAGCAGGGAAAGGAGAACAAGAAGAAACCAGCGAAGTGAAGCTCTGTGAGGAATTGAAATTGATACCCGCGCAGGCGCATTTGTTGGTCATGAATGGATCAGAATGTAAATATGTGGAATGGCGCCCTGGAAAGGCAGCCTCGTCGTTATGGTAAATTGTATTTATCATGGTTGCCGTATAAACATTGAGCTCGTTCTTTATCTAGTCAAATAGTGAGCATCGTCTCATCCAGGTTTCTACCCCACCTAGCCTTGACAACAACTCCAGACAAAGCTATCAAACGCTATGTGCAGTATAGAAAAACACCGTGCGGGTAAATGCAAAGCCATGCTGATGATAACGCCGTAAGTTCAGAAATCGAAGAATAACGCCATGCTTGCTATACGGACGATGGTATCAAAACCGCTTTCGTTCTTTACCGCGCAGGTTGACCCGCCATAGGCAGCATATACTTTTCGACTCGCACCATTTCTTGACATCGTTCGGGTTGACCTCTCCATCATAGCCCACACGACTAAGTTCGCCTGTATTGAGCCATGCTGCGAGATCTTCGAGAACAATCGGATCATACAGCAGTATCTTTTCATGCCAAGATGGCTCTTGTGGGTCAGTAGTACGCGGGGCAGACGTGACAGCATTGGTGATGTGGTCAAACAAGAGGACTTCTTGATCGCTCTGAGTCGCGGTAAGCGGTGTGCCATCATTGGTTGTAAGAGACATATCCAACGGAGGTGGGGAAGAGAACATCTGTTCAGCGTTGGTATCGGGCGAAGAAGCAAAGCCGCTCCCATTATCTTCGGAGTCAGGGATCTCAATAACGGATTTGGTAGGAGATTTCTTGCGGCGAGGTGACGCTGCTGTTCGTTTTGGTTTCGACGCTGGTTTAGAAGATTTGCTTGGAGAAGCACTGTTTGATGTTGAACTCAAACTGTCTTTCCTCGGCCTACCACGAGGCCTCTTGGGGGTTTCAGGCGGCTGGGCGGAGGGAGGCGGTTCCTGGGGCTCCGGGGCACTAATACTGTTCTTCCGTGGCCGTCCTCTAGGTTTCTTTGGACTGCTAGTGGTCGCCGGAGATTTCGCCCTAGTATTTTTGGAGATAGGAGATGATAGCTTGGTGCTGGTATGGAGGCTTGTCTGGCCCATACGGGCCTTACTTTGCCAACATTGGTCGAGTAAGGCAATCATCGCGCTTCTCCGCTTGATGGGTTTGAATCCAAACCTCTTTATTTCCCTTGCCAGTCGGATGTCTGTGAATCCTTCATAATTGGGCCGAGGTGGTTGGGCTGGGAGCTTGGATAAACTCTCAGGTTCTTCTTCTGTTGTTATTTGATTCGCCGGGCTAACTTCCATTTGTGCAGGTACCGGGCGATGAATGTTTGTGCTTGTTGATAACTCACTGTCAGAAAAGTACGGGGAATCAGCCCCAGAGTCGATCAGGTCCTTTTCACCCAGCGAGGGGATATCGTCTGAAGGCTTGACATGTGGATCATTATCGACGACACGGCTCTCGACACAAACGACAGACTCGTCTGCAGCTAGTTGATATCCAAATGGGTTTGAATGATTGCCAACCTCTGAGAGTCCTGTGTCCTCTATAAGATTGATGACTTCCACATCAAAGAGATCTCCTTCAGCATCTCGAGCAGCTGCATTCCAAAGTTTACTTCTTTGTTCCGGTGGCCCAATCGCACCACTGTCGATAGGAATGGCGAAATCAATGTCATCGTTCTGGTTCGACTGTCTCAAAGCTGCTTGAAGATCCCTGAGAACTGTCGGGGATTCTTCTCTGGCTAACTGGCTTGAGGTCCCAAAAATAAAATCTTGATTAGCAACCTGCGCCAAAGCTGCACTGGGTGACAATAGGACAGGCTTTGGGGGCTCTTTCTTTTTAGATGCTTTTGATGTTTTCCGTCGTGATGTGCTTTTGCCCTTAGCATTCTTTGGTTGCTCATCAGCCCCAGACCCCACTTCGTTGTTAGCAGCGGGGAAATGATCAAGTATAGAAGTATTTGACAGCTCAGTATCTGACTGACTAGGCACTCTGTATGCAGCCGTTGCAAGCTCCGTAATGGTTCTGGGTTTTTTCTTCTTTGGGGGCTTCTTGGTTGGAGACTTGTCGGGCGCCGTGACCGGCGAATTGGTACCCTTTGTTGTCAAAAGTTCGATGCGTTTCCGTTTCTTAAAAAAACTTGAGTCTTCATCTGAAGCATTCACCATGCCATGAGATGTCGATTCGCTAGACCCTTCCATGCAAGAATAGCCCTCCACAAGGTTTTTGAAGATTGGCAGCCGTTGATCCGCTTCAGAAGAACCTAGCTTTTTGAAGACAGAGGAATCCGAATCAATTACGAGAATACTCTTCTGAGCTGGAGGGGTCCAATCCAATCTCCGTGCAGGTGCTTGCTCCAGGTGAAGGGGTTCATTCGCATCAACCTGTTTCGCCTTTTCCAACACCTCGGGTGCCTCAGCTGGTGGAAAGTGATTACTCATAGTACCAGTCTTCTTCCTTGGCCTCGCAGCCCTGGACTTCTTCTGTTTCGTCTCAGTACACTCATCATCATTGTCGTCTGCAGGGGCAGGTTCTTTTCCAGTTTCTTTGCTTGACTGCTTTTTTGTTGTTGCCTTTGCTTTGGCGGCCCGTTTCGGCGCTGCTTGCTTGGACACTTTCTGTTGGCGAGGCTTCCTGGTCGACTTTCCCGTGATTTTTATGATTTCTATACGTTCCTCTCGCTCTTTTGGTGGCTCGGTATCCTCTGCAATAAACCCACCATTCTCAGGTACATCTTCTGCCAGACCAGGGGCTTTACCGTGATTGGGCAACGTCCAGGGCGATCCCGTCGATGGTGCTGAAACAACATTTGGTGTTGGTTCTGTTGGTGGATAGAGTTGACGAGCAGAGATGAAACCAGATGGTCCATCTATTGGAAATGTTGCGGCTCTGCTGCCATTTTGTATCGGAGGTTGTGACGTGGCTTTCGTCGTTAAGACGTCCCGAAGAGATGGGAGATCAGGGGATGAAGAATTAACGTGCAACGGTTGACGCCTGGTATCTCCTAGTGGCGACGTCCCAAATACATCAGAGGATACCATGACACTCAACCTAAAGTTTATGGACCGAGAGCGCAGAGCGCATCTCAGGCCCGATATTTGTAGCAGAATGATGTCGAGGCCGAAAGACGTTGAAAATGAGCAACGGCGGGGTCATGATCTGAGAACGCCTAATTTTTGCTCTTGGGGTCATAGAAATGGTTCGCCTTCAGGCAAGCA
The DNA here is from genome assembly GCA_002982035.1 of Fusarium algeriense. Taxonomy (NCBI): domain Eukaryota; kingdom Fungi; phylum Ascomycota; class Sordariomycetes; order Hypocreales; family Nectriaceae; genus Fusarium; species Fusarium algeriense. Next base: position 6,679 of record PVPY01000181.1, read on the forward strand.
AGGGGTTCGCCAAAGCGAGTTGACGCTAACGCTTGCCTTCGCGATTCAGTACGCGTTATCACATGATACTGCACGTGATCCAACCCACCAAGAGACGCAAGCGTTCAAGGTAGGGCCGGATTTTGCTCCACACCCACAACCAAAGATTATTGCGAAATTACCTTCACTTATCTTTCTTTTCCTTTCGCTGACACAACCACTCAAAACCACCCAAAACCACCCTCTTCAAATCAGCCAAAATGGAGAACGACCGCGGCGAGATTGTGGACCTGTAAGACTACCATTAGGACATTCGAGATGGACGCGCGAAGGAACAATTTATGATACTGATACGGCATCACCAGTTACGTCCCCCGCAAGTGCAGCGCCACCAACCGCATCATCAAAGCCAAGGATCACGGCTCTGTCCAGATCTCCATCGCCAAGGTTGACGAGAACGGCCGTGCCATCCAGGGCGAGAACCACGTCTATGCCCTCTGCGGTTTCGTCCGAGCGATGGGCGAGAGCGACGACTCCCTCAACCGACTGGCCCAGCGCGACGGCCTCCTCAAGAGCGTCTGGAGCGGACAGCGATAAAGGATTAAATTTGCGGGGAAAAAAGTTACTCGACATCTGGTCCTGAGATTCCTCGACATGGGAGTCTGACACGAATGGATCAAAGGGTTTTGGGTCCGGGCACGAAGGCAATGGGTGAAAGAAACTAGGGTTGGCTGCATCTAGCAAATCCACTTCGAGGCGTTCGGCTCGATTTTGAGACAACATTACGATATCCCGAATTCGTGTTTTGAAGATGTGATGAACTGGTTATGCTCCGATATACGGCTAGCGAAGTCTCCTCGGACAGACTTCTCAGGTCAAACCACTCCGAGGATTCTGGGGCTACTTGATAGTCTCCGTGCCGCAGATTGATTGACTAGGCCTTGAAAAAGCCGTAGCGCTCAAGTTGTTTGCTATGGTACAGATACGGGTCTAACATGAACTTTTCAAATATGTGAATATTCTAACATTTCGTGCGATTGTTGTAGACCATACGCCATTCTCCTGCTTCCAGATCATAAATTCCAGACTAGATATGTAGAATCGCCAAGGGAACGAGTTCATCTGAGCTCTCTTTTAACCACGTTTGCTGGTGGGGGACTCAGGTCAGTGGAAGTGCGGAATTGACATGCCGTTTACATAGTTTATGAACTCGACGTCACCAGGATGCGACTGAGACGAAGACTCCGCTTATGACGCTTTCAGGACTAGGCATTAATAGCGATTAAGAAAAACTATCAAAGAACAGACCGAACAAGGGCATTAACGGGTGGTATACAACTCTAACAAGTATACAAATCGAAATAAATCACCCACTCCTATTAGCCTACTATTCAAATACATCAACACCCATATCACTCGCCGCTCGCAAGACCCTCTTTATACGCTGCCAACGCTCGATCCCGACAATCCTTGTGAGAAACAATGGGTGCAGGATAGCCATTCTTCTTGGCTTTGGGACCAGCTCCTCGATTGTATGGATCATGAATAGTCTTGCTGTCGAACTCCTTGAGCTCGGGAACCCACTTGCGAATGTAGTCGCCGTCAGGGTCAAACTTTTCGCTCTGTAGCAAGGGATTGAAGATGCGGAAGTAAGGTTGAGGATCAACACCAACACTGGCACTGAAGCCCCAACCACCGTTGTTTGAGGCAAAGTCACCATCGACAAGATGCTCCATGAAGTATCTTTCACCCTTTCGCCTACAAAGAATTAGTAAGACGACCCAAACAATAACGCTCGACCTGACTTACCAGTCTAGCAAGAGATCCTTTGCCAGGAAACAAGCGACAATCATACGACAGCGGTTGTGCATGTATCCCAAATGATTCAGCTGCCGCATCGCTGCATCGACGATGGGAAAACCTGTTCTTCCCTCGCACCAAGCGGCAAAGAGTGCGTTGTCGTATGACCATGAGATGTTTGAGTATTCGGGCTTGAAAGGCTTGTTCATGCTGCTCTAGTCAGTCAAGCATAAAAGAATCTCGCACATAATTCACTTACCAGACATAAGGCCAATGAACCAAGACGTGCTTGTAAAAGTCTCGCCAAGCAACCTCACTTATCCAAGTTTGGATGCCTTCGTTGCCCCCGTTTAACTTCTTCGTCTTATTTCTGTCACGCGCAGTCCGGACGCAAGTTCTTGCACTGATCGTCCCAGAAGCCAAATGCACCGATATAGAGGAAGTCCCGGCGTCAGATGGGATATTCCTCTTCTTCTGGTAGTTGCCAATCATCTGTTCACAGAATTTATCCAAGCGTTTCTTTGCCTCATGCTCTCCGCATGGCCATAGTGAGCGTAGTCGCTCCTTTTCTTCACCATCAAGTCGTTTGCTCTTGGGAGCGTCAGGGATTTCCACATCGAAGAGCTTCTTAAAGTCCTTTCGCGCACTGCTGGAGTTCTTCTCAGGTGGCTCGTACAATTCTAGAAGATCCAGATTCTCGTGAATGTGAGCAACCCATGCACGGTACCACGGGGTATACACTGCGTACTGCTTCCCAGCACTAGTATGGAGCTCTCCCGGAGGAACAACGCAGGTGTCGTGGACAACTTCGAACGCTTTGCCATTTTCTGCGAAATCCCTGATAATTGAGGCTTCGCGCCTCAGTTCGTCAACTTCATATTCCATGTTGGCATACATATGGCTCGCGCCCCATTCATCCATAAGTTCCAAAATTCGGTCGGGAACACGCTTCCTCTTCTCAACCGTTTCCACGTATAAAGGGATATCGAGTTTTGCAAGGTCGTGCTTGATAACTTCCAGTGTTCGCAGCATAAAATCGATCCTCACAGGCGATCTTAAATGAGCCTCGTAGTCTTGAGGACTGATGATGTACATCGCGATCAGAGGAACCCCAGCTTCCTTTGCCTTATCGCTAGCCAAAGCCAAGGCTCTATTGTCGGTTATACGCAAGTCCATCTTGAACCAATGGACGACTGCTTTCTTGACATCGATGCTCTTGCGCTCTTGTGCTGTGTCCTCGAGGGCACTAACAAGGACCTCAATTGGTCGTGGAAGCTCGTTATTGTTGTAGGCGCGAGCTCTCGCATTGCTCATCTCTGGTGGGTAGAACTTTCGGACCGCAATTCCATTCTCCTCAGCCTCTCCAGCCTTGTAATGAGGCTGGCTCAAAGCATCTGATGAGCTGGAACCGTTTGTTTTGGATGTCTTTGCCTTTTTGCCCAGAGGCGATGAAGACTCGCGCTTGGTTCTCTTGGGAGGCATTGTTGTAAATCTCGCAAGATGCGACACTGTCGCACTTCTTGAAAGTTGGAGGCGACTTGGTATGGAAGGAGATCGCAAAGCTCTTAATAGTGATGCATGAATGCAAAGTCCTAACAGCGACATATAGAGGACGCACAGATATCGACAAATTCAGTCGCGTTTGCTCGCTGATTTAGGTAACCAAAGAGAGAGAACTCGGATCTCCCCAGAATTAATTAACTGTCGCCTTTGTTTTGCTGGAGCAGTGCCTTAGTGGCATTGTGGCTGCTAAAAGCATGGAGCTCCGATTTGAAGTACGTCATAAGGTCCCTGGCGATCGAAGCTTGCACCAAGCAGATCTGAGATTCATAGATCTCGGGAGTTTTAGTGACTGTCTCAGTCGTTTGATTGGCCGTTGGTCTGAAGCATTCCCAAGCCCGTGCTTTGCTAACTCGGGTGCTGGTAAATGAAAAAGACGGGTTCTTGTTGTAAACGACATTTACTGGTTCCTGGGGTTGAGTTGTGTCATGGAAATTGAGTGTTACGGCCTCATAAGTTGCTTCAGGCATCCATACACCTTAATCCTACTACTGGAGCATTTCGCCTGCTGTGTAATCGTGCTTGGCGTTTGACTTCGCAACTGCCTCAGACCTGACCTTGCCTGTTTATAGTCTCTTCCATTATAAACATTAAATCTGCAGGGGAGTCGGTAATTCGCCTGCCAGGGACAGCGACGTTGCGCCTGCCTTCGCTTTCTGAACTATTGAGGCTTATGATTGGCCGAATTTTCTTACACGCAGGAGCGGGCACGGTAGGTGATGGATGCCTGTGCGCGAACCTCACGCGTTTCTATCATCTCTTTCAACTTCACCTCATCAACACCACGACCTCAACGTTACGTCGCTAGAAGAGCGAATTCAAATCTCTCGCTCATTATTCCCCATCTCACTTTATATTGCCATCTGGATCTTTCTTTTGTTTAAGGCAGTGGATCGTTACACGATTCCATTAGCTGACCCCATCTCTGACTTTCTACACCACCCGCTCACATGAGCTTGTACCACTCCACTATTCCAAGGCATTCTTATCAAATACGGCTGATCGAAACGAGTTGTGACTTCAGATCGGAGTTGATACCTGTGTGGTGAAATCTCCGGACCGCTTGTACACGGGCATTCACCTCAGGCTCTGTAGATTGATGCATTGTACCATCTCTTTGGCTTAGACTCTTCTCGACGCATCCACTTCCACCACACTTTCTCAGTCCCTTGTCAAGTTTTAGTCCTACCCGACACATCTTACTGGAAGGACACTCATTGTACGATTACTCGAGGTATATTCTCGGCCAGCACTGTCGCCTATTTTTTCTCGTGGCTAGCCATCTTCAGATTTACCCTGAACCCAAATTCTTTATCAGTCATGTCACAGACGAAATCATGGAGACCGCTGCCGCTTGGGTCTTCCCCTGACTTCCCGGTCTTATTGGTTTCGTTCCATACAGACACATCAGCGTACACTATCCACATAACCGACATGGCCAATATGTGGTCCGAAACACTAGATCGCAAGGCCATCTTTATGAGAGGTTGGCACGAGAATACTAGCATCGACCCTAGTGATACCCCAGATAATATGGCCAAATTCTTGAGCAGCCTAAACACTGCTCTAGATGCTTCTCAGCCAGGCCACAATGAGACGAGAATTCGTTTAGACCGCGATTCTCGGGCCGAAGCGGGCGATCATGATCTCGTACTGAACATCACTTGTGAAATACCTGGATTACAGCCGTTGAAGTGGCCAATGTACTTGAAGAAGCTGCCGCCCTCCAGCATAGCGACACATCTCGTATTGCCTTTAATCCAGGCACATCATGCAAAGGATGTTGAAATCGAATTTCTGACCCGAACTCTGGGGAATAAAGACGCAGTTCTTACCAAGCTGTTGGACAAGTTAGAAGCCATGGGGACGGGCATGGAACATGTCTTCAATGCTTTGTCTGGAAAAAAGAAGATCTCTCGAGCTGCTGCTGCGGAGAAGGTGCCGGGTCTTGCCCCTTTCGACCATCGGCGCTGGAAGTTGGATCTTGCGTATGAAGATGATTGTCCGAACGATGCTGAGTCCTTGGTACAAAGTGTATTCGAGAAGGAGGGGCTACAGTTTGAGCCTATAACCGACAGTGATGAGTCTCCTCGATTGGATCAATGGTATCAGGATTTCAAGGGCTTATCCTCCGCTGCACACCCACCTCAGCGCAAAACGACTGCTGCGAAGGACAAGTCCCCAACTCCACAAGACGCCGAGATTAGACGTGTTGAGGAGGACGATGATGAATTCCAAGTTCAGTCTACACCCCCACACCTTGTGCCTAAGGGGAAATCTAGGCATGCAAAGGAAGCACTAGTCGCCGATGATGCGTCTACAGAGGGAGAATCGGTGGCTTCAGCAGGCAGTGTATCACCAGTTATGAGCACACAAAAAATGGACAAGCCGGTTCGTCGGTTAGGAGCACTCGGTGGAAAGAAGCAGTCGACTCCATCTCTTCCTCCCGATACTGTACAGTCTCAGACACTGAAAAAGCCATTGCGTCAACAACATGACGATTCGGAGACGGCGTCCGAATCAGAGGATGATGGTACACCAGCAAAAGATGTCGAGGAGCTAGCCCCTTTGTCTCCATCCCCGCCACGACCAACGGCAAAGAGAGGCGGCCTCGGACGCATTGGAGGCAACAAGCCTAAGCAGCCAGTCGAAGAAAGGCCAGTATCTCTTGATCCTGAAGCGGCAGAACCGAGCACCACAACAGTCTCTCATCGACACCCCAAGAAATTAGGTGTCATCGGTAAGCACAAGGACAATAGCGATGAAGCAACGAAGACGATGGACAAAGACAGTCGAAGGGGTCGAGCTGTTACGAAGGAAATCACGGCAGAGTCCAGGCCAAGAGAAACCTCAAAAGAACGAGCGGACCGAAGGCGAGAAGAACTGAAGAAGGAGCTTGAAAAGAAAGCCGCTGCTGGTCCCGCTAAGAAGAAACGAAGATTTTAGTTCATCTCTTTCCTTCCTTTGAAGTTGCAGGCCTAGGAGCCAGGTATTTTACTGTTGCGATTTCCCTGGTGCGATGCAAATTGACAATACGATATCTACCATGACAACTGCTGGTACCTTCTTGGAAAATATACAAGCATTGATGAATTGACAGTACAGTCTTATCTCGATATAAATGAGCAGACAGTATGAGACACCAGGCATATGCTTCTACATATTGGTTCAATCAGGGAAGCTCTCGTCATCATTCGTCACAATACCATTTCAACCCGTAGTTGAAGTGCCGTATTTGGCACAGGCCGTCACTATTTATGGTGACACGATATGAAGTGGGAGTTTGCAAATTGATGTTCAAGCGGTTTCATTTATCAAGTGCGTATAACATGAGAATGCGCTGCGCCTATCCGACTGCACAAGACGCCGCCGATGCAACACGATACGTTCATGCAGTAAACACCGAAAGGACCAGATAAGTGAAACCAAGGAAAACTTGGGGGAAACACCCCTGTCCGTTATCTCTATTGATCGTCTCGGTTGATTCTCCGACTATCTGCACCCCGATAATACTCCTTTGGCATACATTAATACCACAAGCGTCCAAAGCTTTCGTGCTGGAACGAAATATTCTTCTTGTATACAGCGACAGCCTCGCCCTCAATGCATCAACCGGTGTATGACACAGCATGGCAAGCGTGTCGATGTCTCCGTCTCATTTCAAATTATTTTAATGGTTCTCATTTGTTATGTGCATTCAATGATCAACAGACGCCAGGACAAAAAGGCGCAGCATAAGTCCTTGAGAAGTCTTGATACCACAGCCGTAATGAACAAATTCATTTTCGCTCTCATGCATCGACGCTTATCTCCTCTGCGCCTCGCTTGCTATCTTGCCCAACAAAAGATTGACGCAGAATCAGTTGGCCTCGTGATCATGAATAGAGATCCCTGCATGGACTAGTACGGTCTTTCTTTAAAATTCAAAGACTGATTTAGGATGAAGGTATATATGAGGATATGGTCCGTTGCAGGGCAGCAATTCTCAATATGCGAAATCATAACAATCGTATGATTGAGGCTTATGAAGGCGCTCTATGGCGTACGGCTGGAAAGCGCTGAAGACACTCCTTCAACTTCCAGGACACCACACTTTATCCAGAAACTGCCAGGCTCAGTCATGGTGCACTGGGTAGATTCGCTCCCATTGGAGAGATAGCAATACATTGTATTACGATTGAGGGGCTATCTTGGACATTCTGCCGCTAGCCATTGGATCTAACATCGAGCTCATACACCATCTGTCACGCGGTAGTCGCACATAGCAGTAATGCATCAAACAATCAAACAGACAAGATTGTGGCACACACTTTGAGTACCCGTGAACTTGAGGGTGGTGGATCCTCCTCAGGCTGAGGGTTTAGTGGAGCAGCCAAGAAACGCCTCGAGGAGTGTGCCTAGGTGCAGCCAACGAGGACACATACAGAACATGGAGAACTCCGTAAACTATGTCAGTGTGGCATTACGAAATCCCTTACAGCAAGGGTCTTTTGACAAGGATCAATAATGAACACTATGATCATCAAAGCTAACAAGGTCAGAAGCCGGTCATTGCGGCGAGTGTTACTCACGAAGAAAGCGAAAGAAAGCGGCAAGCACTGCTCCACGATAATGTCAATGAAGGATGAATTGCGGCAAGCTAGCTGCAATATCAGCAGGGCTGATAGGGTGACAGATCACTAACGTTTGACGCAATGAGCGCGAATGTCTTCAGGACATTGGCCCTGACTACCCTAGCTGCCGTTGTAATCACAATAGCTGCACTTAAAGGGCTGGCTTCTCGGGATACTTCCGATCCAGATAGATAGCGATAACAGCACAGGGCCTCGAGCCAGAACGATCGACCTGGCTCTGAAATTATTCACTATGGCTTCGGAAGCGGCTCATTGACTATCCAGCGGTCGAATCATTGCTCGAGGGTTTGATAGGGCACCATATGGGTTGGCATGTTGGTTGAGCTCGACTTGTTGTCGCGATCTGGAAAGTAAATCTGCCCAGATCGTGATATTATCTCGACAGTGGATCAGGTGGCTGCAAATGCTTGATGGATCGTTCCAGGTACCGGGTTGCGGAAAATGCGGCCGACCGCCAATTGATGTCGATCAGACTGGGCAGATTCTCCGAATTGGAGCATGGCACAGCACATCAGGGACGAAGATCGACGATCAGCCGGCTAGGATTAGGTCACTGACGAACCAGGTTCACCAGCCACTGTGTAAGTCGCAGCACACTCAGTCGTCTATAGTATCTTTCCCCATCATTCCGCTGCGACATTTGTATTTCGTTCTCATCAATGTTTACGCAATAACCAAAGTATTGTCACTCGCTCATGAGCAATGATTCGCAACTCTCCCCTTGTCAAGGACTTGGTGGCAGATCGTGAGCGGAGCAAATACGTGCAAAATCGAAGTGCATGTCAAACGACTCCAACTTGGAGTAGCTGGCATAGGTGACGTTGATGGCATGAGGAGTCTGGACGAATGAGGACTGCAGAGATAGACGATCACCACCATCTCTTTAACACGAGATCCAAGACATTGTTGGTGGAAGGCTGGGCAAAAATAGGACATGGTCGTTTTTCAGGGCGCAAATGACCACGCTTTGCTCCTTTTTAAAAATGATCGTCTTGGAGCATCAAGATGCATGGCCGAAGTAGATGAGAAATCGGAATTCCATCTAATGCGTTAGTTACATCCTCGCAGCCGCCAAGCCAAGAGCCTACGAAACATCTCAACCCCAGGTGTTTGAACAAGGGTGGCCGCGGATGCTCTTGTCCGATTGCATGTTTACATTACGGTACATTGCATCACAGAGATAAGATGCCGACTTTGACAAGAAAGTAGTTGAACTCTCAACTTCGTTGTGCATCGCTGGGAGTACTACTATGAACAGCCGCAACCAATTCAACCATAACATACAGACATAGTACGGTTGGTTCTTATACCACTTTTGGTAACAAGGGCCAACCATGCCATGCCATGGCATTAACAAGCTTAAATATGAATGGACGAGGCTTGGGAACTCAGCAGAGGATCCACACACACACATACTAATTAAGTTTAGCTGTGAATCCTCCCCCGCTCAGATTCTCCTTGTTTCAACCTGCATCGGTTGGGGTCTGCTAGGCAAGCCTGGCCAAGGAAATGCCACGGTGGCGATTTTCTTCTATTCTAGTTCCTTACTAGTCAAGCTGCAGAGGACATCATGAGACTAGAGTGTGTCTTCCCAAGCCCGCTAGTCCTTTGATCGCCAGCCATAGTTGGTGCAGAACGCCATGTTCCTATTGTCATCGTTGGCTCCAAAGCTAATTAGAAGACCTTCCACGCTTCAAACGGTGAAGCATATCGGTCGGCATCCGCAACAAACGCAGGGGCGTTTTGCTTTTTTTTTTATTTTTTTTTATTTTTTTTTTAACCTATTCGAGCTGTGGGACGATGTCATACAGTACATGAAACTAAGCTAGAGCTTAGAGAGGTCTGGTTGATGAAGATGGTAATCATATGAGCTTGAGCGGAAAGTTTTGCTCTTGGCCATTGATGACGACCAAGCCCGGCCCGTTCCTGGTTGGTGGTTGAGGCAGTTGAGCTGTCAAAAGTGCTAAAAACGCCCACTCATGACGAGGGCGTTACTGTGAAGCTTAATGCAAAGGCCGAGCAAAGACGAAGGCCGTATGTTCTTGGATTCTATTACATCAATGGGGCGAATTTTAGCCTCGTCTCGCGATGGATTTCCTCTTTCTTGCACCATGAAGGCTTTCCCGTTCATTCTCGCCATAGCATATACGGTGCAGGACAGCACAGCACAGTATCGTGCATTGTCAAGTTGCATCGAATCTTGCGCCACTGGCTAGATTCTTGGTCTTGTTGGTTCTCTCCGCGCCTGAGATGTGAGCCCGCAATCGACAAAAACTCTCAACAACACGTTGCCTGCCTTAATAATATCTCGAGGACCCCACACCACCAGCCATCCATGACTGAATTCAACGGAAGGACTAGCTTGAAATCGGCTCTGTTGATGAAGAAGAGGAAGAGAAAAAGACACCCTAATTCTAAGGAGGAAAAGCAAAGCTGAAGCAAGAGACGGGTGATCATGTGAACACACAATGAAGCTTGATAAGACAGGGAAAGATTCGGGGTCGCTTTCTCGTCTGGAACCCGAATCAATGCCCTCGTGCTAAACACTTGGCTGTTGATATTGTGACTGATGCTGATGTGCTGTGAGCGCAGTCCAACCCAACCCAGATCTAATAATACTCGGCAAACGTTGCACTTGGTTTCTACAGTGTCTCTTTGCCGTGCCTAAAAAGTGGAAGAGGGAGTGAAAGCGCAGAGCAACGGCCCGCGCTGGGCAGGTTTGACAACGATGCTTGCCGGCCCGGACACCGATAAACAACTGCATTGTGTTTATTAGTCTGTCGAGTGAGATGAACCTCCTCGGGGACTGATGCATGAAGCATGCTTATCCCAGTCTAGAAGTTGACTTACGATATCCCGTAATCCCACTCCCTCCTAGATCTGAAGCACCTGTGCGATGAGACTGGCATTGAGATTATTTCCTCTTAATCTCCGTCACTCTCTGGATATTACCTTTTCAGGGATACGTACACCCTGCACAGCTCTCATTAAGCTAACGCCAGCGTCCGAGCTCCTGGTGATCATGACACCCCTCACGACGTAGCCGACAGCGCCCGGCCCTCCCTCCAGAATGAGCATAGCGCAACACAGCGCGATTAAGAGAAACGACTACCGCAGGCGGCTAGACGACACCGTCTTGACAAGGGAGAGAGGATGAATAGGAAGAAGAGGGCCATCCGGACCATTTCCTATTGGCTCAGCTGTCCCGACAGTCTGGTAACCAGTTATATGCTCGAACCTTGCTCATTCCCCACTGCCATTACGAAAAGCTCAGTCCAGGCCAGGGCGATGAAAAACAGGGCCAAGCGGGGGATTCTGTTTCTGGCATTGCAGTCGATTTGCAGTTGCCGAGCAAGATGATAACACATCTACAAGGTCATGCCAATCGTACAAGATCATAACACGAAGGGTACAAAGCCGCTAAGGCCAAGTCTTAGCTATTTACTGGCATCACACTAAGCATTGTTGAGTTTAGAGTTGTGTTGTTTGTATTGTATTGTTATTTTGGCAGATCTACAGATGCTATGTATGAGCTTTGCTAAAAGCTCTTTCAATTCCATCTATCTGATTTTCCTCAATCATTATTGGCCACCCAACCCAGCCCCTCTTCAATAACAAAGAGAAGACTCAATAAAAGGTTGCAATGACAATACAAGTCAAAGGCCTCCCTGGTGTTCAGGTTCGCATGTAGCAACAAAGGCCGTATTGAGGGATGTTCTTGGTATTGATACCGGAAGCGGTATGGAAAAGGCGCTTGTAGGATGAATGAGACATACAAGATGGGGGGATAACAAGCCAATTATGTGAATAAAAACCAAAGACATTAATACGCTTTGGGAGAAAACGTTTCGCTCGTCAACCCCGGTGATCGCCCAGCCAAGCAAGCAGCAGCCGAATAATAACAGAAATGATTGATGTCTCTTTGTCGGTCCTCGGGGGGCGAAAGATGGAGCGCATCGTCTAATCAAAACATAAAGCCACCCAGAAAGAATAAGAAAAATAAAGGAAATAAAACGATGCCTAAGCGAAATCAGAACCGAGCCCAAGTCTCTTTCTATTTTGAGTACCCTTGTGTTTTATGCGCCGATACGACCTAAAAGTCGTAGTAAGAATACTCCTTGTTGTAGTGAGACGACAATACAATGCAACATTGTAATCCAAGTACCTGGAAGCTGGAAAAGTGATAGATATCGATCCCATGGAAGGATCAAGGGCATGCGTATGCATTCGCATGCGGGCGTCCTTGGTCTGCTGTAACCCCCGCTTCGATACGATAATGCCAAGCCCAAGGCGAGTCTAATGAGCTGTTCAGAGCCCATGACGATGACTTGTTTGAAGAATAACTTGCCATGACCTTATTTATCTCAGTCAAGATAGGTAGGTAGTGAGTGAAAAACGGTAGGTAGTGGTAGTCAGCCCCAAGGCTCGGCGTCTCGCGTCAACCCATGACCGCGAGTCTATGTGTTCGGATGGAAGGTGATCCGCCCGTGACCTCCAGGGTCTGTGTGGGGTCCATCCTAGTAAAGTTGGAGAGTAGAGTTGAGTAAAGGTTGAATGGGGTAAGGTGAGTTAAGGTAAATTGAGGTAAAGTTGTGTTGGTGGTAGTGAGTGAGCAAGTGAGTGAGTGGATGGTGCTGTTTAGTTCCCAACGCCGTCCCCTGTCTTTTGCTGTTTGAAACTGCCACCATCTCTCTTCCATCTTAGTTAGGGCGTCGACAAAAGAATGGAAGTTGATTTTGCTTTTTTTTCCCCCCCAGAGCCGCTCACTCACTGTAAAGCTTCATCCCTCTTTTTGCGGTGCCGCAGTGGCGAAGAGGCATGGATAAGCAAGCTGGTCGATCTCTCTCTGGACTGGAACACCAAGTGTTTTTGTCTCTTTTTCTTTTTCGTTTTTTTTTTTTTTTNNGTCAATCACTGTAGCTCCTGTCGGCCGCCAACAAAAACTAACAGCGAGGGACATTTGTGGCTGACACTCGCCTCGAGATGTTTTGGTCGGAAGATTTTCCATATTCAGAGTGCCTGGCCGTTCCAGCTGTAGTCGTTAGGGGCGATCCCCATGAGGCGTTCGTTCACTCCACCGCTAGCTCTAGTACTAGCACCAGCACCAGTACCAGCAGGGCTATTGTGACCGCTGCCTTGATAGACGCCTGTGACGTCTACCATCCCATACGGATATTCGCACGGAGATGACCCAACGTACATGCCCTGAGTGCCACTAGGCAGCGCATACGCGGTAGTGCCGTTACTGTTACTGGCGCTAGAGCTGACTGCATGCGCGTGTATTAGACTCGGCTCTGGAAGCACGAAGCCAAACGCACTAGAGTCAGGTGTCATTGGAGAATACTCCTGCTTGATGACTGGTTGGGGCATTCTCTCGACCCGTGGCATTATCATGTCCTCGTAGCCCTGGTGTTGCGGCTGTGGTGACTGATACATGCCCGGCATTGCAGTTGCCCGGCGCATGGGGTGAGGGTGTGCCATTAGGTTGATATGATGGGACCTTGGTGCCATGTTCGCCTCGTGAGCGTATTGACGCTCGTGCATCCTCATGTCGCTCGTCAAGAAATCACCCTTTCGAATGGAGCTTCCCTTGGCGGCGATTGGGCTGTGCTGCTGTGAAAATCTGTCATCGTATGGATGGTGATGGTACTTGCGCCCCATTCTTCGACGTGGTGTGTTTTTGCCGCGGTATTTTGTTGTGCTCTCAACTCCATTTCGGACAGCCCAATCCTGCAACACCCATTCGGTTGCCTTCTTAGCTTCACCAGTTTTAGTTGAGCCCGGACCCTTCCGCGATGCTTTCGACGCCGGGTCTGATGCCTGCATGTGTTCTCTTTTAACAAAAGCCTACAATCAAGATCCACTGTCAGCCTTCAGCGACTCTTGTAGAATGATTCGTCCAAGCCCCCAAAAAGCGTTGGCCCGTGTACATATGCAGCTTATGCCGCATGCTATACCCGGTAATAGCTGGGGGAGGGGTCGTGGAAACGAGATCTAAGACAGGGAAAATCTGGAGTGGAGAGTGCATCGCTTGGGGGGCTATTTTTTTTCAACATACCTTGTTCATACTCAAGTTGTGGCGGATGCTGTTCTGCCAACCTTCGGCATTCTTGCCCGGTCTCTTCTCTGACTTGTCCTTCTTGATATCCTTATCAGTGTTCTCGCGGAACCACTGATAAATCTCTTGGAGAGTCATAGCATGATTTGGAACGCTCATCAGAGCTCGGTAGAGTAGCTTGGCGTACGGTTCATCTGTCTTGGCGCCATTAGCCGGGGCCTGGATACCCTGGCCTTCTTGCTTCACTTTCGAGTTCGCACGGTACTCTGGTACGCCAGCGGGCGATGCAAGTCGAGCTTCCATATGTACGGGAGTCCCGAGGAGTGGCTCTTGTGGGGAGCCGTTGCATGATAGTGCTCCCGCTGATGAACTCGGAATTGTCACTGGGGAGTAGTTTTGTGACAGGCCGTCAATCTCATCATCGAAGCTCTGGTTCATACTACCGCCTGTAAAAGGCGTCAGGGCCCGAGGACCTCTGACGGGATACCCTTCGTTAGATGTTGGGGTGCAAATGCGGAGGTTTTTGAACGAGTTCTGTTGGAGAGAGTCTAGAGTTTGAGGCAGAGGAAAGTCTGGAGAAGACCATGTCCTTGGTGAGATAGGCGATGGGTTATAGCAGCTCATTGGGGCACTGCCACTGCTTGGAGAACTTTGGTAGGAGTAGTTGTCATAATCGTCAGGTCCTGGTGGAGGTGAAGGCCAGACTTGGTGATGACTTCGAGGCGGATATTGAAAACCTGAGGTCATGGAAGCATACGCAGTCGCATCATGAGTCGGATGTGACGTCTGTTGCTGGTTCTCTTGGTGCTGTGACAGGGTCGAGCCTAGAGACAGCGGACCAGTGGGTGATAGATGAGATGATTGATCCTGAGGGCCCGAAGAAAGGGCATAAAGTGACCCCATACCGGTGAGCTCTGACACGCAGGGTGATTGTTGCCCGTGACTAGGGAGGGTATTCGTGTAGCTACAAGCTTGATCGTCACCAGAGAATGGTGTATCCATTGCGAGCTCTGTTGAGGTCAAAGACGCTGTTTAGAAGGAAGCACAATAAGTCTCGTGGGTGGTTTGATGGTGCTCTCGGAACAAGGAGGTTTCTTCACTCAGGTACCAAGCAATGGGAAGCGAGGTAAAAGGGAGATGTGATGAACAAGATGAAGAATGGAGGGAGAAAACGGGAGATAGCAGAACGTTACAATAGACACAATGGGACAAGGACAAGAACGGGGGGCCAGGAAAGATGGCGATATTTGATGCCGAAGCGAAGGACGCTTGTGCCTCCTCCCGCTCGTTTGGGGTAGGGCGTGGAGTTGCAGGGCTGGTCTTTGGACAACGGCTTCGTTTAGACGTCGATCCGTTGATAAACAAATGCCCGTTGACAGATTCAGAAATCTTAGCTTTAGATCTCCCTTCCTCCCTCATAACCTTTGAAGCTTATGGACAAGGAGCTAAGATCGTAGTCAAGGCTGGGGGGCGTGTACCGAGCGAAAAAGAGCGAGGCCGACCAACAAGCGCCTAGCAAGCCATTGTGGCCCGTAAAACGGACAGGGGCGCCATCTCTAAGCCACCCCACGGGGTAGCTTATCGTCGACGGCAAGCCATCCTACTAACGTGCATTTGTGTATGTAAATGTATGCCTGTGCTTGTGTGTTGCTGGCAGTGTTCTGTGTGTGGCCATCACATACAAAGCCTACAAGATGCTGTACGGGCAAATGAGTTCTCACTGGGGTCTCTCTGCCTCCATTGCCTTCTCTTGCTTCAACTCCAGTGACGTCTGTGGGCCCTATGTCAGAAAGAGTAGCATACCTCAACAGGCAATGTCCGTTACCCCATACGCCACATGTGCATGCGTTCACATGCCCCCGGTCCTTGAAACTGCCGTAAGATACTGTATGTAGATTCAATACTTGCTTGTGTGGAGCAACCTGGCAAAGAAGAGCTACCTGCGATGGTTAATTGCGCATCAAAAATGAGCTGCCCAAGGCCCTGACCTAAGGCCCCGAACAGGACGTGCGACCTTGTAACAAGAGGCTCTAACATGAAATGTGCCGATACTTGTTGGACCAGCCCGGAAAGCCTTGTGTTGCATCCCCCTTTGCGTATCGCCAAATCTTCCTCCTCCTCTGCCAAAACGTCCTCCCGGTCTCATCTGACAAGCCTGGTATCGGGACCAAAAAGCATCACACCCTGTAAGGTACATGTTACCAAGACGGCCTCAAGTCACTTGATGGTAGCTCAACCGGCTTGTGCTCTCATTAACGGGGCTATCGCGGAACGTATACGTCTCAAACGGCACCTTGCATCTCAGGCGATGCCTATCAGGGACACCAATCTGGATACAAATCAGACCGCCAATCAAATCATAGGTCGTTGCCCGTCCCGTTTGAATTTCCGTTATCCATCTGTTGCTGTTGTGAATCAGTATGGAAGCTGCCGGAGAAGCCGTCAGTGGATTTCTGAAGCATAAAATCACCAATACATTGCGGACCGCTGCGTCAAAGAATATGCATAGAACAATCTTTCGAAGCTTTATCCACGGGTACCCGACTGGAGCTCAGGATTTCAGGCATCATCAGGCTTGAGGCAGCTGTTCCGACTGGTGATTGCTGTAATCAACCCTCTTGTCATATCGCTGATTGCTCAAGCACCGCGCATATCCCCCTCAAAACACATAAACGTTTAGATACCCGAGCGGGTTGGTGCTATCTGTTCGACGCGCTGTCCGCGAACGCTTGCGAGTGACAGCCTTCTAGAAGCCTTCTGATGCAGTAGGCCTGATGACCCAGGTTTGTATGCCATACTCATTGTCATGCTTGGGGCAATTGAAACAACGCTGCAGCAATTGTTGCTGGTGTGAATGTCTGTTGGAGAGGTATTGATGCAGGGACATAAGATATAATTTCATACCTGGTCTGCGCAGGTCGTCGGATCGGGGGATCAAGATCAAGACGGTGATCGAATAGATCCAGTAGGTAACAGAATACTACTCCTGCATCGTCTCAGTCTTTGCCCACTTCTAACTCTCTACCAATCCCCGCTCTGAATCCCGAATTGGAAAACCTCAAATAGGTAGTACAGGAGTATCAACAGACATGGCCCAGATAGGGCACACATGTCGCAAGCTATAAACAGCCATTATGATGCAAGCCTTATCAGACAGGGCGGATTGGTCCGCCCTGCCGCTTGAAAACTTGCATTTTTGTCCTTTGCCATGCTCAAACTCAACGGAACGGGGGACGCATAAGCGGGTTTTCCTCTTCTTTGCATTAAGTGATGCCCTAGGTTTGCTCCAACTAGGCGAGGGCCGAGACAACTCCTGGCCAAAAGATCGTGGGTAATCGATACCCGGGACTACTTCCGATAGTAGATCTAGAGAAACATGTTAGTCTGATCGAGCGGGTTGAACCAACAGGTTTGGTTTCAGAGTCATACCTTTTTGAACTGAAAGTGCAGCTGCAAGATACCCTGTTGAGCGTGCATGGTTAGCTTTGTGGGTTCCTGAGCATGTAGTGGAGGGGCGATGGCGTCTGAAGCATGAGCCAAAACGGCTGCCATCAACGTGGACTGGTCTAGGCTGCATAAAGTGCAGTTCACCCAACGGCCAAAGCTATCACCACAATACAAACTCGGGGCGACCAACGCAGAAGCAGAAACTTGGCCCTGCCACGTGAAGTGAAGTGGAGGGGTCTAGATGAACATACCTTGTCAAAGGAGCTCTTAAAGCCTCGATCCTTCTTGGCGCTGTAATCCCATTCTCGATCAACAATACGAAACGCAATATCCTCGTATGGAGGGCCTGCAATGAACCGGATTAGGCACGTGTCCTCCTCACCAGCAGCAGCAAACGATTCTCCACGTCTTCTGCCGTGTTCTCGAATAATCTTGAATGTTGGTGCCTTTGTCTTGTCGATGAGCTCGGGATAGAATATGTTGAACTTGTAACCTTGTACAACCTTGGGCGGCGGATTATCGTGGTCGTAATGAGTCTGATTATATTTGTTCCAGTCGTAACCCATTTGCACACGGTTGAAATAGCGTGGCTTTCGGGGTCTGTATTTGTCTGCCCATTGAGGCTTGGAAGAGGTAACGGCCTCCTCGCTGGTAAAGATCTCCTCGTTCTCGTCGACGCCTCTAGCAACCTCTCGATCATACAGTGCTTTGGTAGCCTGCGAAAAGTCCTCGTTGTCGGCTTGAGAAAAGCGTTCAGTCCCTGGTGGGGCGGATGTGCCAGCATGTCTTGAGGATGAAACAGCTGCAAGAGTTGCCTTTTCATTTGAGGCTGATGCTACTGGCTGAGAGCCAAATGTCACCTTGGGGGCAGAAGTCGACTGGCCCAAGGTCTTCGCTTTGGCTGGATCACGGTCCTTGAGTTGGTCAAGACGAATTTTCTTGATTTTCTCGTATACCTGGTTCAGCTTGGCCCGAGCTTTCCACACTCGTAGGCTTCGCAGCAACTGCTCCCAGTAATCCGTGTCGATATCCTCGTTTGACTGTAGCTTGACCTTGATCTGTTTTTCCAGGGCCTCCAGCTGTTCGTGCGTCTTGGGGGCGAGAATTTTGTCAATATCGTCTGAAACACTGCTCACAACCCTTCTCTCCTGACCGTGCGGATCTAATTTCGCCTTTCTATCTGCACAAATGGTCTGAAGTGCTTTCCAGTATTCTCGGTTGGTCGGGTTGGTTTCGAGCACGTGATAGGAAGCAATATCAGAGTCCAGCCCGGCAATTTGTTCTGCATCGAGCGAGGCGATGACATCTCCAGGTGCAGGAACGTCGATTTCGATATCAGCATCGTCGTCGTCGAAGATATCGCGATCCGTATCGATAAATCTGAGATTGAATGCCAGGTAGTCGATGGGCTTCGCACGGCCCTCTCGAATTCGAATATCCGCCTTCTTCTTGGACTGCTTCAGTACGAACTTGTCTTCATCGGCGACAAATTGTCGTGACTGCTCGTCTTGGGTCAAGTATTTGGTGTTGAACTTGGAACCAGTTGGTTTGGTTAATTTCGTAATTCGGTTGGTTGGATCGTGTCTGGGAGATGTCACATCTCGGCGGGTGGGGGATCGACGCCCCGCGATCATAGCCTTACGTCCAGGATCCATGTTTGATAAGTAGATGATGTTTTGAAAGGGAGAACTCGAGCCAAGTTGAGGCATCAAGGAAGCATCGATCTTATCGGTGAAAAGTGGATACCATCGTTGGAAAATCCTTATCAGCATGAACGCCTTGAGGCGCGCCAGCACGTGACGCGATACAACAGCTCACTTACACGAAACTAAAGTTTATGGAGCAATTTTTTTTTTGTATGTCTTGATAAATTGAAGGTCTTCCGTCTGGGGCGCATTGGATGTCACTTCTGTGGGTTACCGTTGTTTCGAGCAGATGTTGAAATTCTTGTGTTTAAATTCTAAGGGTCTAACGGTTTTTGACGCCGTCATTCCAGCCCCATCTCTTTTCACTTACACGTCAGATTCAGATGCTTAAGCCAGTCAGTCATCAAGAAATAATTGCGACATTTCTGCCCTTATAGGTGGAGGTGGCACTTTAAGACGAATAAGTTATTATTTTCAGTATTTTCCCTGATAGTGTGAGTTGAGTGACTGGGTGCTGATATTCTTGATGACTTGTCCTGGTTGTTTCTTCGTCAACTAGTGTGATATATAAAGTTTTCCAGCTTCTAAGATATCTTGATCGGGAAAGAAAAAAGATAAATAAAAAAAATAAGAAAGTTCGAAACCTTGAGATCGATAATGTGCTCTAATTTAATACATGGCAGTCTCATGAACGCGAGCCGTAGTAATGCTAAACTTGGTCTTCATTGCACAACTTACCCTGTGTCACCTCAACGACCCCAACCTCAACCGCTGAAACAACCCATCACCACATAAATTCATAAAGGTCTAGACCAACATAACATCATTCATTTCGCTAGTATTTACACCAATAAACTCTCAGAAAACATCAATTGAGTTAGTATTCCATGTTTAAGCTTGAGAAAGAAAGACAGCGGCTTTACCTAACAGGGGTTGGTGCGGCCATTTGAGCAAGTTTATTATCATCTCAAACTCGCTCTCTTCCAGCCATCCCCGCATGGTCTGACCTTGTTGGGATAGTTGTGATGACAGGCAAGTGAGAATGTTGTTTATGATCCAGGTGTTATGCTTAAAGAAACCTTGTTTCTAAGCTTACTTGGAGAGAGAAAGAGAGTTCATGAGGATGTAGCGTGGTATCCCGATGAGTTGCCTGAACTGATCAACGTTGAGATTGGAGATGCTTTGATATACCGTGATCCGGCCAAATACCGTTTGTAAACCGGCCACCCGTCGCTCCAACATTCACACCAACCCCCGAATGTCCGGGGAGAGACCGACTTCTTCAACGGGAAAGCTACCACTGCCTACAAGTGACACAGCAGAAGGCTACCAAGCGAAGTCAGCCACAACCCTGCGAAACTGACTCACGCTAGGTCGATAATCGCTTGGTTGAGAGCAGCTTCCAGATGCAGAGAGCTAGAGCTCGCTTGCATGAGCTGGGCCCTGACGTGAATGAGATTCTGCTTTGTGCATATAAAGTGAGCTGAACCGCCTGTTGTGCTTCCATTCGTTGCACCTCACCTTCTCCTCTGCCACAACACTTGTCACTTCAACCTTAAAGATGATGGCCCTCAAGACTCTCCTCAGCCTGGCTACTGTCCAGGCTGTCTCTGCCCACTTTGGTCTCGTCTTCCCGACTTGGCGAGCTGACACCCTCAGTGAGGAGAACGAGGAGCGCTACAGCCAGTGGGAGCAGCCTTGTACGTCGTATCACATCAAACAGTATATCTCGTGCTTGACTAATAAGAAACAGGTGCTGGCGTTGACTTCAACAAGAAGAACCTCACCGACTGGCCCCTTGACGGTGGTGCTCTCACCCTCGATCTTCACCACGAATGGACCTACATCTTCGTCAACCTCGGTCTCGGCGAGAACTCCACCAACTTCAACATCTCCCTCACCCCCGAGTTCCTCAACGCCACAAACCCAGGAACTCTCTTCATTGACAAGCTTGAGCTTCCCTCCGATGTCAAGCCCAAGGACGGAGACATCGCTAGTATCCAGGTCGTCACTGTTGGTGACACTGGCAATGCCCTGTACAACTGTGCCGACATCCGCTTCAAGGAAAATGCAAAGGCACCTAGCAACAAGACTGGAGATGTGGACTACGTCAAGATCAAGCAGCAGCAGGGCAACGGAACTGAGGAAGAGAGTTCTTCCAACTCTACTTCTTCTGGAGACAGCAAGGACAACGCTGCAGGCACCATGGGCGTGAACACGGTGGTAGTGACTTCTGTCGTGGGTCTCACTGCCGCTTTTGTGATGGGATTGGGGCTGTAGATGGATGACTTTACGAGGAAACATGAGGATTTGAAGTGTAATATGCAGTCATGATATAAAATTCACGGCCTTCCAAAATCTATGATACATGCCAAAAAATTATGCCATTGAGATAGCCGACCTGTAACTTCAAAAGTCAAACACCATTATGGTTTGGCTGCCTCAATTCCACCCTGATCTCGCGGCATACATACCAGCTGCTGAGAGCTACCGAGCAGGGCTTTCACCTAGTATTTGTGCAGCTAGATTCAGGCGGGAATTGAAGCAGCCAAACCATATTGATGTTTGATTTTTGAAGCTACAAGCCGGCTAATAGGACCTTTTGTTGTTCAAATTGATTGAGACTCTAGATGCTAAGAGACACCTCATAAGGTAGATTTGTTATATAAGACACAAATAACAAACATGCAATGATATAGTATGTGAAAAAGAGAATTACAGTAAAGCGTAACGAATCATAACAGGGTATATCCAATCTTGATTTGTTAGCAAGTTGGCCACACCAAGGGGGCTGCTCGTTCACTCACCATCCCACTCATATAAATTCAGCCCGCAACGCTGAAACACCAAACTCCAGACCCGAAATCAAAAACAGGCAATGATTAAGTTGATTATTCTTGTGAATTCCTTTCACACATGATTGATAATAGATACTACTCCTCACGCGGGCTTCATCCCGCAGTAGTAGTAATCTGGTCGACAGCCAACTCTTGTATCACTTTTGCCATAGTGATACGCTGGTTGGGATTAGGGTATAGCATCTCCATAACGATCCGCTCGAGTCGGTCTTTGGGGTTCAGACTCTTTCTGGCATCGAAGATCTCGGCAAGCCAATCTCGCATTTGCTTGATGGCGGGCTGGCCATTTCCATACTGCTTGTGCGGCGTATTGGGACTGTTCACACCAGCGATCAACCAATAAAGGGGTCGGGGGTGTCGTCGATGAGCACGGGAGTCAGGGTATGTGATTTTGCGCAACACGTAGAGCATAGTGACACCGAGAGCCCAGACGTCAGAAGCAGGTCCGCGTTGTTTTCGCCCAATGAATTCTGGAGGAACGTAGTACGGTGTTCCGCCAACGGTCGGTGAATTAGTAGCAGTGGCCGGTGTAGAAAGACCAAAATCACAAAGGACCGCACCTCTCTCTGGCGAGTAGAGGATATTGGCGGGCTTGATATCATTGTGCACCAGCTTGCGACCGTGAATGTAGTTGAGGGCGCCGGCGATATCTGCCAAGATCCTGGCAGCGTCGTTTCTATCGCCAATGAATTCGTCGTTGGTATTGTTTCTCCATCGAGGCATGGATGTCAAATCCTTTGCGTCGATGTGTTCCATATACAGAGAAAGGAAACGAGCATCACCACCATAGTAGCGAACAATGGACTTATGCTGCAGGTCTTCCTGACCCCTGCACTCACGAAGCCACATGTCGGCCTGGCGGATGACAGTCCGCTCGTGGACGAGCGCCTTGTCATTGGGGTTGGCAACGCGCGTCTTGAGTACCTTGACAGTAACGATGTTGTTTGGTACGTGGGAGTGTGTTGCTGTGTACACGGCAGACAAGGACGTTGAAGCAATTGGTTCCCGCTTGGTGAGTTCGTATTCATCGACTTCACAGACACCGGAGATTGCAACAGTCTCACCCTTTTCTGCGTCTAGTAACGCATGCCCATTCACCGAGGAGAGTTCCTTGCTCTCGCGACCATTTGGAAGGGAAAAAACCAGGGGATCCGCGGAAGGCCTGAGGAACATAACGACACCATCATCACCGGGTGTATTCGGGTCTGAGACACGGCGTTTCACTCTCTTCTCGTCATACTCCGGAGAAAGGGTCCGCTTGCCACTCGAGTTCACGGTGGGGGTGCTTGATTCTGAGGGAACATCCTCGACAATAGTTGGTTGCTGTGGTTGATAGAGTGTCACTGGACGCTTCTCAAGTACTCGGAAGTCGAGGACTTCCATATCTCGAAGAGTGATGCGCCATGTTCCAGGCCTCAGAGCCTTAGCCGACCCGGGGTTGACGATATGCGAAGGACTGTAAGGGCTCGCAGGCGGCGTCGGTGACACACCGGACAGAGAAATTGGTAGGTCTGATCGGTTCAGAAAGATGACTTTGTCACTAGCGGGATCGTAGTATAGCTCGCACCACAAAGGGGGCCTTGGGTAGTCATCTTGAGTCTCACCGGGAATACGGACGGTGAATTTGATATCCTTGGAGGTCTGAGTCACAGCGAGAACTTTGTGCTCAGGCTGCTCTGGTGAAGCAACTTCAGCGCGGAGAGCGAGCCATTGTAAACTTTCACTACCAGGACTCACAGACCGCGACTTGGGGAAGTTGGCCAGAGGACGGAATAAAATGCGGATGCCTTGCCTGTGGTGATGATCCTCAACGTGGAGCTCGTCTAATGGGACAAGCGAAGAGCTAGTAGCAGGGACTGGCTCTTCAACACCAATGCCCTTGAAGCGGGCGTCAATTTCGGACTGAGAAAATGGCTCGGTGCGCTCTTCTGAGACAACCTCAGAGAGTCCGAGCCTAGGTTCTGCCATAAGTTTGGCTATCTCTGCTTCATACGTGAAGTTGGTAAGCAACCAAGGCGTAAAGCGGTGGGTGACCAGGCAGAACCAGGAGCGAGAGTTTACCTCAAATGCTAGCCAACCAAACGCAAACGGATGGATGGCCTAACAAGATTTCTATAATTGATAGACTTTGTGTGGTTGCTACGTAGAAAAGCAATCCGTGCGGTGTTGCGTTGCGTTGCGTAGCGAGATATGATTGACGTTGCGCCAGCTGAAAAGTGTAATGAATATGAATGTATGTGTATGTATGAGTAATAAGAAGGGCTGACTGTAATTGATTCTAGGCAGATTGCGCAACGCTTGTGAGGCGATGCACTCCAAGAATGTACAGTACGACACAAGGCGAGCCAGGGCGGGGAGAGAGTGGGAGTGGGAGGGTTTAATAGGAGCTGGGGAAGTGGGTTGTGGCTAGGTAAAGTATTAGGTGCAGTAATACCTTGGCTTGGATGGGAGGTAATGTAATGTAGGAGATGCAGGAACAGAAACAGGAACCAAAGATTAATAGATTTGACCATCTACGAGCCCTGTTTTAAGAGGATGAACAGGGCATATCAGAAGGACAGGACACGATGGGTGTGTTCTTCTGGTAGGGTTGAAAAGACAGCTTTCAGCCCAGGTCAGGACAGACTCGAGACAGGCCTGCTGATAGATAGCGTATGGTATGGTCTCGTCTCAGACTCCACGAGGAACAAGAGTGAATCGGGGTCGAGTCATACAGCGACTTAGTTATTCGCTGCCTGAAGGCTGAGGGGATGATCCAAAAATGGAGAATGAGGGCGAATTATTCTTCTAAAGAAAGGATAGAAAGAAGCGGGAGCGGGCGGGACGAGACGGTACGAAGCGAATGCCACTGAGAACTGGCACTGGCACTGTCCCGCCTGTCCTGACCGTTCTTAGATATTTTGCGCTTACGCTTGTTGGCTTGGTTTGGGAGGGAGCTTTTTGGAGTGTGTGGAGTGTAGGACTCGATTAATAGCGGGTAGGGCTGGACTTGATTTGACTGGACTTGACAAGGCAGATTTGACAGAAATCACTGCCACACTGTGCTATGATTTGCCTGTCTGCCACAATTCAACGCTTTGTGGCTGTGCGAAGTCATCTCACCTAAGAATAGTCGAGATAATAATTACCCCGACGGCCAGATCATATTATCAATGTCCGATGTCCTCGGCGATCTCTGATCGCTATACAATAGCATTTGAACACAAGTGCACAAGAAGAATGATGGCTAATTCACTTGAATTAACTGCCGATGAGCCCTTTGGCTGCACGTTGTCAACCAAAAGGCGAGCATAGAACCATCTGGTAATCTTACACTGCTCAGGCAGATCTTACTATGACGACACTGAAGATGATACCAAGAAGATCAATTTCAGCATGACTGAATAATCATCGAGATTAGGGAGAAGCAAGCTATATAAAGCAGACGATAGTCTTTTCGGATAACGTGAGTTTGTCACGGTACTAGGCATCAAAGACATTTTTTTGAAGAGGCCAGTTGTTGTCTCATAGTGAGTTTCGCTGAGTGATCAAAGTTGCCTCTGATGACAGGCCCTCGCGACCCGTCTTAGTCGAGAAGTGTTTACGTGGTCAATACAGTAGTTCGACTCAACATTAATGAGAACCGGGCAAGAAATCAATAAAATTGAAAGAGAATTGTAAATTGTTAGTAAATCTCTTTAATCTCATAATGAATATTGTATTATTTTCTTAGTGTTTTTGTGTTTGTGTGAACCTTCAATCACATACATGCACGCACGCAAGCACAATATTGGATGGAATCGATTGGAACGCCGGCGTCGGAACAGTCCAAACGAAATCTGCCGCAATTTGCACAAACGAAGCATCAAAGGGTGGGCTGAAAATGGCCCCCAATGGACGCCACTATGCAACTAGTTTTGCCTAGTTCAAGAGATTGCATGAAGTGGCTCCACTTACTGCACAGAAAAGATCATCATTGGACGCTAATTCTGCAGGCGCGTCTCGTGCCCCCGTCGTACAGAGACTGACAGCCAATCGTAGCCTTTACCCGTATTTGCCTCAGGCATCTCAGGCTTCACTCGTGGCCTTTGGGTTGCTGGGGGCCAAGCGCACCCTGAGATATGGGTATGGCTCTTGCCCCCCAGAACCTGCCGAATTCTGTTTCTCGTCACGCCCGCCTCCAAAACACCCACGATCATCACCCATAACCAAAACCAAACCCGCCCAAAGAGTCCCAGAAGAGTCCAACAACACGCTTCTTTCACCACAGTTCAGAGTAGTCTCCATTTTTGACTTCTGAACACCTTTGAGCAATTTGACGCCATGGCTATGAAATAGATTCTGCAGCTCCCGCGAGCTCTCGACCCACGTATACCTGGACACTCTTACTGGACACTCTCTTCTATACCACAACCATTCTACCACTATAATTTATCTACTTCTACCCACTGTGACCTCGACATGGACGATCCGGGCTGGTCATGGCCGGCCTGGAAATTCGGCATGAAGAGGGATGACCTCTTTCATACTCTCCACGAAAAATACAACACCTTTACCTTTAACCTCCAAGACCCCGAAGCCTTTCATCACGATGTTTACGAAATTTCCCGCGATGCCGATACTATCGACGACTTCCACCGCTTGCTAGATGAGCGAAAACAACAGCGGATCCACGAACTCCACGAGTCGCTCGAATCTCTCGCTGTTGAAATTATCGCCAACCCCAAGTTGATGGATTCCGAGCATTGGCAGTACGCCCTTCAACTCTTCCGGACGAAGTCTTTCGACTCGATCGTCCGTTATTTTGCAAGCTACCTACCCGAACAATATCTTGACCACCACGATCGTGATGATCGTGATCATGATGCTATTTCTATTGCTTCTCTGTCCTCCTTCTCTGAGACCAACAGCGTCAAGACTGAGAGCACCACGGCCAGCAGCGTCGATGATGCCTCTAGTTACTTTGACGATGAGCCTATCTTGACAAAGGGTTCCCTCTCGATTCACACAGACATTCGATCATCGTCTGTCGTTCAAGCGCCCCCCTCGCCCCCACACTCCGAGGCAGCGCACGGCGATGAGTCTTCTGTTTCCTCTCCTACTTCCATGGAGTCGCACGATTACTCCACCCCCCCTTCACGTTCCATGTCGTTTTCTGGTTCCGAGACAGCCAAAGCTATCTCTGACTTGACCAGATCACTCGTTCACGACGAAGATGAGACCTCGCAGTTCGATGACGGTGACATTGCGATCACCTCGGATTCTGATTGCGCAGAGAGCCAGTCGTCACTGGACGTAATGGATGATGGGGAACAATCTAATGACAAGTATGAGGATGATCTAGGGGAGGAGGATGATGATGAATTTCCTACTACTCAATTTCCTGAAGATGCTAGCGACGGTTGCGATTTCTATGACGATACCCCAAATTTCGATGACACACCAACTCCTCGACAGGAGTCTATCGCGCCTTGCTATATTGAGTACAAGTCCGTCGCGGCATGGAGAATACCTTCTCCTCGTCGTTCACCTTCCCCCTCGCCAAAAAGCCACCACGCCTACCGCCGAGAAGGCTCAAGTCTGAAGGACATTCGCCGAAGTCCTGAGGAGTCCATGAGCAAAATTCAGAAACCGATGCATGAGCAAAGGAAAAGGCCGACGATTAGGAAACGGCTGGATTAGCGATCGGGGAGGCAGGGTGCTTTGTATATATTTGACGCAAGCGATAGATACCTGTATCTGATGACTTTTAATTGCTTTCTAATTACTTCTCTCCAAGTCGCTCGCGACATGGTCACTCTTCTGCATTGCCTCGATAAAGAGGCTCTGGTGGTCATTTTCAAGTGAAATTGCCCTGTTTTTAGAACAACCAGTGAGTACGTTCCTGCGCCTGATGTACCTGCAGCATTTGACGTGACCGCTTACCCGTATCACGACACGTGGGTCATGTGGCCTTGATGTTGACATGCGACGGCGCAACATCACGAGGCACAGACCTCTTGAAGAGCTATACGTATAACCACGTGGGCTAATGACGTACATGAAAACATCTTTTCGATGCAATTGTCGACGATTGTTGATCGGGATCGAAGCGTACCTGCATGCTGTTCCTGGTGGACGGCTGTCAAGGGCGCCACGGAAAGCTTGCTGTAACTACATGGTAAGTTGTGAGGGTGTACGATATGTAAGGTACGTTATGAAGCGATGAGGTATCAACGGTATATGCTTTACGGCTACATAAGGAGTTGGGAGTTTGTATGATCTTGATATTTCATGTTATTCTTGTAAGTATAAGTGTATGATAGACGAGCCATGACTTATTAGAACCCGCGCGAGGCTCGCAGCCTGTTCCCATTTATGAACTTGGATAGCGCCGCAATGAGAAATATTACCTCTTAATTAATACATGAAGAGATTCTCTACCAACTGTATTTCGTATCACGGCTTTTCAAAGTTGTGTTGTGACATGCCCAGTAACCGTTTGAGGCCGATGTTCCTGGAAGAATATCACAATTTTTTCACATATAAATCCATAATGGGATTAGGGAAAAATCAAGAAACTTCTTCAGGGCCTAGAAACTTCTTCAAAAGTATCACACTTGATGCTGTTTGATGAGATATGACGGGACGATTAAATCTGGCTGTGATGAGTCGGACATGCTGACGTGAGTGTCAACGAGAGAGAGAGGGAGAGATTAAGCAGTACAAGTGGCTGAACTGGCTTCAAGAGATAAGGCCCTTTTATCTTTGTAGACGAGGCAATTTGAGAGGTTTGAGGTTTCATTGGTACGCGACACACCTGATGCTATTCATCCAGGTGCGTGGTGGTAAGGCGCCTCTCACTTGCACTTAAAATCTCACAAATAGTTGAGCAATCTCGGTGGATTCTCAAATGGAGGTAACTGCACTCATTTCTACAAGCTCCTCAATTTCTGTCCATTCAAAATAAAAATACCTTGTGGATTAGATACCCGATTGGATGAGATTACCTATTGTTCGTTTATGCTGCAGGAGCATCTTACACTTGTGTACACATTCTTCTCACCCCGCATTTTGTAACCAAACTTGAACTTCAACAACCACCATGTCCACCAAAAAGACAGCCCCATATGGGGACTGGGAGTCTCCAATCTCGGTCGATTCTATAGTCTCCAAGACAAGAAGACTGTCTTCGCCTAGAGCAAATGTAAGTGCTCCTACGTTCAAATGATCTGGGCAGCCGCTGATATGTATAGCCCAAATCTGGTAGAGCGTTTTACACGGAAAGTCGAGAAGACGGAAGCACAACTATTGTCGAGATCCTCAAAGATGGCATCAACGAAATTCTCCCAACTGAGTACAGTGCTAAGAATGGTGTGTATGAGTATGGCGGCTCAACCTACGCTGTTCTTCCAGATGATACGATCATCTTCTCCAACAAAGACGGTGCTGTCTACATTCTCAAACCGGACAGCAAGGAAGTTTCCAAACTTACCGGAGAGCCGAAACTAAGATACTCGAACTTTGAAGCAAATTTGACGTCGCCTTGGGTTCTGGCTAACCAGGAAGATCATGAGCATGATACTCCTGACGGTGTTCGTAACTATATCGTGGCAATCAACACCGAAACAGCAGAGGTGAAGCGGGTACTTGATACTGCCGATTTCTACTACGAGCCATCTTTCAGTCCGGATGGTTCGAAGCTTGCGTGGCTCGAGTGGAATCACCCTGAGCTGCCTTTTGACTCTGCAAGGTTGTATACTGCGAAATGGAACGATAGCTCTGTTTCAGATATCCGTCTCATAGCAGGAAAGGATCGTGAGGGTGCCGCAGAGCCGAGATGGGGCCCTGACGGATCACTGTTCTTTGGTAAGGAGGTTGGAGAATACCGCCACTTGTTCCGGATTCTCCCTGGAAGCGATGAACATGCTGAGATCAAGGTCAATGGTATCGACAATGCGGAGTTTGGAGGACTTCGATGGTTTCAGGGAAGGTAAGAGTTTGCAGCTCACTTTGGAAATCATGGCTGATGAGTTTAGCCATACTTATGCACCTTTGTCTGACCGACATCTTGTGGCCTCTCCGTTTGTTCTCGGAAGATCTAGAGTAATTCTTATCGACCTGGAGTCGGGCTCTTGGAAAGACATCGGCAATTCTCAGAAACTGTCCGAAGTTCAATTGGATGCAGTTGGTCGTCTCAGTGATACTTCAGTTCTCGTCGTTGGGTCTGGAGACACCAGTGCTAAAGCGCTATATCGAATTGACACTGAGGGCTCAGGCCAAATCACACAAGTTCGAGGCTCTACAGACGATGGACTTCCCAAAGATTTCTGCTCGAAGCCCATCTTGAAGACGATTCACTCAAAAGGTCAGCCTGAAAGAGAGTTGTACGGGTTCCTGTGGCTTCCGCACAATCCTGACTTCCAGGCTCCAGAAGGAGATCTGCCTCCCCTGATCATGACAAGTCACGGCGGACCAACATCTTACACTGGACCAGGACTTGACCCACGAACACAATACTTTACCTCACGAGGATATGCCGTCCTTGCTTTTAACTACAAGGGCTCATGCGCTCATGGTCGTTCATACCGTGAAGCTCTCTGGGGAAACTGGGGTTTAGTGGACTCAGATGACGCTGCGGAATTCGCAGATAACTTGAAGGCCAAGGGAGTGGTGAAACCTAGTGGCGTAGGAATCACTGGTGTCAGTGCAGGAGGCTACAACACCCTTAGAAGCCTGACCCGTCACCCAAGTACATTTGCTGGCGGAGTGTGTCTCTCCGGTGTCAGTGACGTCAAACGCCTGGATGACTCAACCCACAAACTAGAATCAGACTATACAGACCATCTAGTTCTAGCAAAAGGTGTAGACAAGAGCGAGAAGGACAGAATCTGTCGTGAGAGAAGCCCATTGTTCGAAGCCCAGAAGATCACGGCCCCACTGCTGCTCTTGCACGGAGGCAAGGACAAGATTACGCCGTTGGATCAGGCACAGGAGATGGCTACTGCTATCGAGAAGGCGGGTGGCAAGGTTGAGCTTATTGTTGTGCCGGAAGAAGGTCATGGATTTGGACTGCCGAAGAATGTGAGGATGTGGTTGGAGGAAGAGGAGAAGTGGTGGAGAAATACACTGCTGTAGGATGTTACAGTGACCGGGAAAGCTGTAAAGGCATGTTCTATGGTTCAAGATTGCTGTCTATAAACGCTATAAAACCTGGAGAGAATTATATAGCGTATGTCTCTCAGAAGCATGATGACTAGGGGAACTAAAATAACAATCCATGCTAACGTTCTCATATAAAACACCATCCCCTAGGTATCAACTTTATTCGAGTCCAGATTTTAGCTCACCCTTTGACTTCCAAATCTCGTATTCGAAATCAGGCTGGAACTCGGTGTAGAGCGTATCCTATTCACCATGTCAGTTAAATACTCATAAAATCACTGGAGATTAATAAACTTACTGGGTCAGCATTGTATCGATAAGTATACTCAGCTTCTTCATCGCCAATAATCTGCTTCGGCAGTCCAGCACTCTCCACCAAGAGCTGTACTTCACAAGTCCTTTCCATAAGCGAGAACAAATACGCTGCTTCATCAACCGTTTTACCCGCCGTCAACAGCCCATGATTCTGTAGAATAACGGATCTGTTCTTTGGGCCCAAGGCTTTAGCAATACGAGCACCCTCATCGTCTTCAAAGACGACGCCTCCAAAGTCGGAGTATACACTGTGATCCTTGTAGAAGATACAAGCATCTTGGCTGATCATGTCAAGGGGCTTTCCAAATGTTGACCAAGCTTTACCGTGCTTGGAGTGAGCGTGACATGCAGCGTCTACATCAGGCCTGGCTTTATGAATAGCAGCGTGAATTGTAAAACCGGCTGCATTAACGGCGACTCGGTTACCGCCGATGACTTGGCCTTGTTCGTTGATATGAACCATGTCGCTTGCCTTGAGCATTCCAAAGTGGACGCCCATCCTAATCGTGTTAACACACAATCTTAGGTGAAAGAAGGTAAGACTTACGGATTAATCCAAAAAGTATCAGGATCAACAGGATCTCTCACACTGATATGTCCCGCAGCACCCTCAGTGAAACCCATACGAGCAAACACACGAAATGCACCGGCCATATGCTCCAACTGCCATTGCCTCTTTTGATACGGATCCTCAATTTTGGGAATTCCGGGATATGGGATACCACCCGTTGCAACAGCTGCAAAGTTCTGGTTGACTGGCTCTTCGGGAGTTGGAGCTGAGGCTGAGGCGCTTGTTGCGAAAGATGCCGATCGAAGAAAAGGTTCGACCTTTGAATAAGGTTTGGCTGTGAGTTTCTGTGAGGGGAGGATAAGACGGGATCTAGACGCTGAGCTGCTGAATGAGAGTGTGGGTTGTCTAGAGATAAGCCGCCGTAACGGCGCTGCACGGAAAGTCTTTGATGAGAACATTGTGCTCAATTCACTCGTTAGTGGAGGATAAAATGAAGTTATAATCTATAAAATTATGAGAGTTATAGAATTGCTTTGCCTTTCTGATTGACAGTGATTCACTCGGTCTTCATTTATAAAGACCGGCTGGTCCTGAACCGGCTCGCTCCCGGTCCCGCAGGTCAGTTAATCAACAATCAATCAACTTCCCTGCCTCAAGATAAAGTCTAAGCTAAGGCAGCCTCTAACGGTAGTTGAACCTTTACGTGAACTATTCAACAATTGTAATTGGTGAGGTATTTCGGTGCACCATACTACCTTTCCGCGGGGTGCAGTTCATATGGCAAATCCGGATGTTGTCAATTGAGCCAATATTCATGAACTTATTAGGGATTTAGAAAACCAAATGCTTAGACCGGAGCAATCTATTATCGCCAATTACCAATATGTTACACTCTCGCTATTTACTGACGCCTTAATCTGTGTATTTTCCTCCATCTGCACCATTTGGCTTAGATCTCTCCAGTCGACCAAGGCTCTGTCCATCCATCCAACCCTTTGGTCTTCTGCTCAACTTCCACCTCACAGCCATGCACAACGCCCCAAAGGTCTTGATGCCAAAAGCAACCCAGAGCAAGATCTCCGAGGCCAAGCGTCGCCTTCCATGCATGCTGATACCATCTGGCAACCGCTCCTCGAAATATCCCAGGTAACGAACAAAGAAAACCGAGTTTAGACATGTGTGACCGGCAGCGATGCCGAAGTAAGCAGCCGAAAGGGCCCAGTAGGTGAGACGGACCTTATCCCAGACGTAGTCGTCGAATTGCTCGATTTCCTCCCTGCTGCCTTTGGGGAGGGGACACCATCGCTTGCCGATGATGCACCGACACTTTAACCAGTGAGGTCTGTTTGGAATAACCCACTCGCGGAAAATATCCATGGTACCGAGGGTTAGAGCGGCAAAGATGTTGACCCAGACGATCCAGCTACGGATTGGCAGTCCGCCGCTTGCTAGCCAGCTTCGCCAGGCTTCAAAAAAGATATTGCCACATGGGTCTTCATACGGGCCCGGTTTGGGACAGTTGAAGGTGTCTTCTGGTAGTCGAAGTTCAGTGGCAATCTGATTAAGATCATTGACGATATTTGAGTCATATCGTAGACCTGATGATGTGATTCCAGCTTTTGGAAGGCCCTTGGGGGCTGTAGGATGTTCCCATCCAAAGGAACTGGCGTACCAATTTAGGCGCACCAAGAAATGGGAAGTATCATTGTTGGGAATGATGCCATCAAACTGAGTAATTTGTTAGTCGGAAGAGCCGGAAAAATGAAGTTATAACTCAAAGTCTTGATTGATGCAGAAAAAAGGGAAGTGAGCGACCGTGGCTGAACATACCGAGACCAATGCTAATGGCTTCCATAGAAGATGATCAGGATCACCACGAATAATGGTGGTACCAGCAATAAACACGATGAAGGTCAAAATGACTGAAATGACACTACCAATCACAGCCAAAATGAGAAGAGTATCGGCAATATTCTTCCTCGTAGGCTTGGTAAGATATTTGAGCATCATTTTTGATGATGCGAGTGAGCCGATTGCCCAGCTCAAGGCAGAATTTGATGCAGACGATGACGTTATTGAAGAGATGAGAGATATTGTCGCGTTAGGGCTGTGAGATATAAAATGAGAAAGATAAATGAGTGAAAAGAATAAGAATGGGTAAGTAAAAGATAAGTTGGTTAGTTGATGATGGCTCCAAAGTAAAGTCCCCCCCTATTGAACGATGAATTGGAATGGATGGGTTCAGCCTCGTTTCTCATTAGGCACACGATACGAGAAGAGAATCAATAACAACGCGGGGGGGCTTGAGGCGAGTCGCCGAACTAGGTCTAGTCTTTGTCTAAAAGCGCCAGACATTCAGGGGTTCTTATAGCACGTGAGGCCCTAAATATTTCATCCAAGAGCCCATATTCTTGCAATTTACTTGGTGATTCAGTGGTCAAAAAAGAAAAATCTTGTGATATATGGATCTATCATTAGAGAGTAATGATGATGTTCTAGAAAGAAATGCTCTACCTCGGCAGTCTTAAAATAGAACCCTCGCTAACAATAAATAGTTTCTATAGATATTTGGCGGCCTCAGTTCTTGACCCATGATAAATGCCAATGGATCCATTTCCAATTTCCATTCCTCCAAAGACCATCTCGCATCGGATGTTTAATATAACCCGTCCGTAGCCCCCTGCGTAGCCCCGACGCCGAAGCATCCGTTCTGCCGTTGCACACTTTTTGGGTACAAAATGTCACAGCGGGCGCTAATGTACAATGTAGTGTTGACAGCTGCCTTGCACAATGTAATGTAATGCAAGTGATAGGCGCCCGGAAATAAACAACCAATGATCCTTGTCGTCTGTTGTCTTCATGTGTTGGTGCTTATGGCGATCTTTTTGCTTCTCGGGGAGTTTTTATCAGATCGCGCCATAATTGGGCTGTTCTCATATTTCTTGAATTCTGAAACCATGGTGATGGGAAATAACTGAAGAAGATTGTGCTGTGCCGCATATGAATTAAGGCTAGGCGAGGAAAAGATACAACGTCCATGGTAAATTCCCAGAAAAAGTCAAAGAAACAAGGATTGCTCTTAAATCCGCGTACAGCATCGTCATCCGAGGGTTCTCAAACAATGTCTCCAAGCACGTCAGCGTCTTGACAACATGTATTGTCTGTGGTGAAACGACTCTCCCGATATATAGCCAAGGCCATAAGTGTTAATGGATAGTCAATCACCCTAGGCGATGTTCCTGTCTCATCTTAGATTCGATATGAAGCTGTCTCTCACGATTTTGACAACTGCCGAAGACCGTCTTGGCCACATGAGATAAGACAGAGGACCACAGCCCTTTCACTTTATATCCAAAGTTTCACCAAACTAATGAGACACAAGACACTACAAGGATTCACTAACAGCTTATTCCCACATTCAGCAGGTTTAGGAAAGTTTTCATCGACACTAGTTTCTTCACCAGGGGTTTGAAACACCAAAGTCTGTGCTTGATCGTGACCCCTCAGTCGGTGCCTGTTTGATGTTGAATCATCCATGAGTGGTCATCATACGTGCGGCAGGTTCCTGAGTTTTTCCACCGCTCTCAGGCCGACTTGAAGATGTTTAGCTTGATGTATTGCGCCGGGGTAGAATGCCATGATCTTGGCTTATAAGAGATCATGACGCCCAGTTGATACAGAAGAAAGAGACGATAGCTTCACTCGCTGCTGGCTTGGATATTGACCTGGGGTCTAGTCCTCTTTACATTCTTTTGTTCTATTCGTTCATTACCATTCTGACTATATACATTCTTTTCGTACATATTCCAACCGATTACTCTCATTACTTGACATCTAAGCCAACATCATGTCTCACCTTTTTACCTTCGCTGCCGGCCTGGCGCTGGCTGCTGCTCAGCTCACTTCCTCCTCGCTCGAGAACCACGTCGATGCTCTCACTCTGGGCAACTCTTTCAACCCTATAAAGGAAGCCTACTGGACCGGTCTTCCTCACCATCGTCGAACTCCCTTTGCTGTCTCTCCTGATGGCAAGACGGCTTTCCTGGCCTATCTTGACGCCAGCGGTACCGGTGTTCACATCCAGGGCGTTAACCCCAAGACCTTCGCCGCTGTTGGGACTCCTGTTACTGTCAAGAATGGTAAGGAGGCTGGTGGCCTCGTTGCCCATAATGATGGCTTCGCTCTTTTGACCAATGAAGTTGTTTCTGGAGAGTCCAAGGATCCTCTTCCCGTGATCTACAAGTATACCAACGGCAGGCAGGCTTTCCGAACCCTCCTTGGTGGCTCTGGATTCTCAGGAAATGCTCTTGCTTCACCCGATATCAACGGTGATCTTGTCTTCTCCGAGAAGGCTGGTTACTATGCCGCCTACATCGTTGTCACCTCATACAGTGGCGATGCTGCAGGTCACTTTGGTGATGCTATCCGCTACCTCACCCCTGAGGGTAAGATTGAGGAGATCCAGGGTGCCTCTTCTTCCTGGGGCTGTTCCCACAACACTGGTATTGCCTTTGAGGCCGCTGACGAGCCTCCCTTCGCTTCTCTCTGCTCTGAAGACCAGGGTGCTATCTGGTTGAACACCGAGACTCAGGGCATGAACAACAACGGCGTCAAAGTCTCCAACGAGCACGTCATTAATGGTGCAAGTAACGAACCCATGGGTGGAATGAGTGGTTCTTACAGCTCTCTCGCTCGCTTCATCGGTGCTGACTCTTACATCTTCTCTTGGGTATCTCGCGGTGCCATTGACCTTACTCTCAACGACTGGATGGGCGAAGGCTATACTCATGCTGCAAACCGCACCAACAACCGCAATGTTGCCATAGCTCTGTTATCAGACAAGATGACCCTCATTGGCGAGCAGGCTACCTCCAAGGTTGGTGCCAAGGATGGTGATAGCCAAGTCAATTGGATCACCGATGGCGCCAACGACTGCTCTAATGCCCACGTTGCTACCTTTGATGATTCTACTGCTCTCGTCACTTGGGAGGAGATCTCCAACCCTGTTTGCGAATTCGAAGCTATGGGCTGTAAGGGCAAGTTTGCTGGTACCAAGTTCCAGGCTGTTGACAGTAAGGGTAAGAAGCTTGGTTCTGCTATCACTTCCGAGAATACCTACGTCGCTGGTGACATGGTCACTATGTCTGATGGTCGTATCTGCTGGCCCTACGTCAATATGGCATGGTCTCTTGATGGTCCTACTCAAGCTGTTGATGTCAAGAAGATCTCTTTCGCTTGTATCTCCAACGGTAGCGGCTCAGGATCTGGATCTGGATCTACAACCAAGGCTACTACTGCGGTTTCCCAGTCTTCTGCTACCAAGACTGCCAATGCTGGTGCTGCCAAGCCTTCTACTGTCGAGTCTGCTGCCGCTGCTGAGATTTCTTCTGGAGAGTCCTCTGGCATCCCCAAGGGTGCTCCTCGCCCTTCTTTCGCCTCAGTCCCCGACTCTGTGACTGATGTCCTCTCTGCACCTACTGAGACTACATCCTCTGCTGCCAAGAAGCCTTCCTCTGTCGTGGCCAAGCCTTCTATTCCTGCTACTCATAAGGCTGGAGAGACTGATGTCCCGGCGGATTGTGACGACGAGGACTCAGGTAATGCTCCTGTTACCACTCGTGACCCTACCAAGACCACTCCCAGCGAGTCCAAGCCCACAGATATTAACGACGACTGTGATGAAGAAGGGACTGGCAATGCCCCTGCTGCTACTCAGGTCCCCACTGAGACTGATGCTCCCCTCGAGACTATTCCCACCTACGCTGACGACGAGGACTGCAACGAGGAAGCCTCCGGCAACGTCCCCGTCGCCAGCCAAGCATCAACCGAAACCGCCGCTCCTCTCGAGACTACTCCCACCCACGCCAATGATGAAGACGACTGCAATGATGAAGCATCTGGAAACTCTCCTGTTACCACTCAGGCTCCTACCAAGGCTAAAAAGCCTTCCGGTCGTCGCACTCGAACTCGAACCCGTACTCATACTCGTCGTCCTGGTCATCCCTTTTCCAAGAAGGAGTGTGTAGCCAAGACCGTCACTCGCACTGTCTATGTTACTGCCACTGCTGTTCCTGGATACTAAATGACTGGTCCAGGAATTTTGAGTAGAAAGTGACAACATGAACTTGGTCTGTGTACTTGATCTTGTTGAATTCCTTCTTGTATATAGCACTTTTATCTAAATTGCCCATCACCGATATCTTAGATACGAGGTTTAAGGCTCTTATCCATGTACCTATTGGCTGATTGTGCTTATAGGCTATGATGGAAGTGAAGTCTGGTGTGAATAAAAGGATTAAGTTGTCTAAGAATCGTCTAGGTAAATTTTCCAAATCGAAAGATGGGCACTATCTACTGACTGTCCTTGTGCCAGTTACTATTCTTCACCGACGTGGGACTATATCTCAAGAAAGAACTTTTCTATGCTCAGCTTTCGGAATCTTCCATAAGATGGTCCTAAGACGAGCTAAGAGGTAACTCGACTTTGGTTTGATCAATGACTCTGAGTGATGCCGTCATTGTCTCAGGCAATAATTCATAACAGAAAACACCATGAAATATCACATATAAAAATAGTCAAAAATCCCTAAAAGACCCTAACTAAAATTCTCATCTCGCGTAAGAAACATCGGCAATTGACTGATATGGAACTTTCATGTCGTATCAGCCGTTAAATCCACTGTTGTAACCGACAGTTGGGATCATCTCGGCGGTTTTCTTGGTTGTGGAAGTGGATATCGTTTTGGCGTGGCTGGCGTCATAGGGGTCTTTAGCACCAAATCTTTCTTTCAACTTCGCTTCCTCTCAGACTTCTTCATCCACCATAGTCATTTCACGCAATCAGGCCTCTCACTCATAAAACTTGCTCTTTGTTGATTATTCGTGTCTTTTTCTTGGGCCAGGGCGAATAATTCGCCTATTTGGCGTCATGGTAAGGGCTGTAGATTGCCGTGTCAACTACACCGCTGTGGGAGATGAGGAAACACCACTATTAGGATCTTCACCCGTGAGACCTCAGAAGAAGTCTTTGAAGGAACGATTGCATCATGATGTCTCCTGCTCCTGGGCAGATGTCGTCCTATTGGCCTGCTATGTCGTGACTGGACTCCTCGATAGCTCGTCTATTCAAGTTTGGGGGACGTTCGTGTCTATGCAGACAGGTTAGTAACTTGTAGCAACTGGTGACAACGGATGATGGCTAATCAGTGTCAGGAAACACCGTGTATGTCGGACTCGGTCTTGCAAGCTTTGCTACATCGACTCCTGGTCCTCGTCTCTACAAATCCGCCCTCTCCATCGCATCGTTTTGTCTCGGCTCATTCTTATTTGCGCGCTTCCATCGGCTAGTCTCTCCTAGACGTCGCTGGGTTCTCTGTGCTTCTTTCTTTATCCAGGCTCTTCTTACAAGTGCAGCCGCATTGATCGTCACATTACGTCCGCCAGGCCCGAACACGGATAGCCTGGCATGGAATGTACTGTTGCCGATCGCCCTCATGGCCTTTCAGAGCTGTGGACAAGCAGTAGCGAGTCGAGCTCTGAAGCAGAACGCTCTTATCAGTCTGGTTCTGACAAGCGTGTACTGCGATTTATTCTCAGACAAAGAGCTCTTTGCGCTGGATAACGTGTCGAGGAATCAACGAGCGGCTGCGCCAACGCTACTACTTCTCGGAGTCATTGCCGGCGGCTTGTTCGCGCAAAGCTCTGTCGGCATTGCGGGAGCCTTATGGATCGCCGCAGGGTTAAAGTTGTGCATGGTTATCGCATGGTTCCTGTGGCGCTCAGAGGAAGAAACGGAGGGGAATTAGTTCCGGATGTACGGAAATCAAAAGCATAGTTTTTATCAGTTATTTCGATTGCACGTCATTGTGCAGCTTGGTCTGTCAAGTGACCTGAAGTCGAATTGCCTGATGCAACATTGGTGACAGACTGGGTTGATCAAGTAGGCATCAGGGATCTCGGGCTTTGTAAACATCTTGCCGATACATAGCAGTTTAGTCAGATCCTGAAATACAGTCGAGATCAATTGATCAGCTGGATACAACACTGACCCGAGGTCGGACATCCTTTACCAAGATTCGCGATATTTGGAGAGCATGCGCCATGGGTTGGGTTGCATGGCGCAGACTCAATTCGTGACCTGTTTCTCCTTCGGGATACCTATCTAGGAATTACAGGCTCTAATAGGACAACACGGCTTACTGTGATTTGCGAACAAGCAAAATGATCTTCATGTCTAAGCTGTCCCCCAAAGACAGAAGACCTCCGGGATCGGGCCCCCCACCGGCCGGCCCGGAGCCGAAGAATCTGCCTCTTTGGGAGAGCAACTCGGAGCTGTGGAACATACAGTAAAAGGGCCGTGAAGCGAACTATTGGGACTATGAGAAACAGAAATTGAGTGATTGGTAAGGATAGAGGCGCAAATTAATAAAGGAAAAGTTTTATATAATCGGGCCATTACGGCTAGAATTTGAGGAATTCATTGGGCA
Source organism: Fusarium algeriense (assembly GCA_002982035.1). NCBI lineage: Eukaryota > Fungi > Ascomycota > Sordariomycetes > Hypocreales > Nectriaceae > Fusarium > Fusarium algeriense. Next base: position 47,096 of record PVPY01000181.1, read on the forward strand.
CCTCTTGTTCAATTATTCCCTGTCTTATGCCCCCGCTTGGTTTTGGGGTGGTCTTTTGTGTCACAATCACGGTTTACGTACGAAGGGTTAGAGTAGGATTGCCGAAGCGGAGCCTCCGCCTGTTTGATACGATTTTTTTTTTTTTTTCATATGCTTCAAGTTTTTGCTTATACCTTGTTGGACTGAACCATGTGCTCGGATATACGAGCGAAGATCATAGAGAGGGGAGACAAAAGCGAAAAAAAAACCAAAAGATCGTTTGTATTCCCGCGATGAGCGCGGGTAGAGTTACCTTGGGTGCATTGCATTGAATTCACTGATACAGTTACAGTTACGGGAAGAGTACACGGGTGTAACCGTTTGAAGATAAAAGTGTTGTGTTGTGTTGCTTGCTTGCTTACTGAGAGTGATGAGCTGTTCAAACCGGAATGATGAGCTTACAGGACAACACAGCGCATTAATACATGGTTAACTATTGAAGGAAAGGCGCATCAAGATAACGACGACTTCAAACAAGAGTCAAAGAGTACCCCATTCATGGCGCCACTGCGAGTCATTGGAGCAATCCGAATGGTGATCTGATCGGCGGACAGTGGATCCTCGTTTTGCCGAGCGAGCGAGCGAGCGAGGGTACCAGTCTACCAGATGCATTGAAGAGATTCGATTCAGAATGTGAGAGAAGCTGTAGCTGTAGCTGCAGCTGAAGCGAAGCTTGGTTAAAAAGTCAAAGTTTCCCCCGCATTTTGTTGCGTCTGTATCTGTTGGTTCCAAGACAAGACAAGACTTTGTTAGTGTCTCGTGCTCATTCTTGCGCTTGTGCTTGTACTCCATCTCGCCTCTTATTTCCATGTCGTGTCGTGGAATTTCTCCCAAAAGAGTCAAGAGTCGAGCGCCCAGAAAAAATAAACTCAATCCATTGGCACCCTCTTCTACCTTAAACCAACTTAACTTCCATTAACTTACCCACCCACTCACTTCCGATCCGATCCCAATCACTTGAAAGGCGCTCCGCTTCTAATTCCCTTACTTATTACTTACATCCAACTCATCTCCTTCCTTCCTAGGGGTCGGGATCTGGTCTGGATCTGAGTCTGAGTCTGAGTCTGAGTCTGAGATATATATCGTGCACGACCCCAGTCTTGACATTCTTGGCGTTTATCTCTCATCTCTTTTCTTTTCTTTTCTGTGCCATATCTTATCGCAATAGCAGCAACAACTACAAACAACCCCCCTCAGTTCTTCACGGTATCACAAGACAGAAAACGAGGCGCTCGTCTATTCGCCCCCTCCTGCCGATCTCAACTCCTCTCGAACCGTTCATCGACGAAATCTCCAAAAACATCATCTTTCTTCCATCTCGTCGCATCTCGGCCACTGAGTAGCCACAGGCCGGATGTCGAGCGACGTGGAAATGGAAAAGGTCCCCATTCCCGTGCCGTTCCCTCCTCCGGCCGCCGTTGACGATGTCGATTCAACTTTCGGGAAAGACGATGTAAATACCCTCTTATACCTATGCCTCTGTGCAACCTGCGCGCATAACCACCAACGTCACAGACATTAACATTACATCTCCTAGGGCGTCCATGTCCACTATGGCGACGACATAACCCCCCTCGAAAAGGGTCTTCTATGGAAGCAAGACCTTCGCATCATCCCGCTATCAGCCGCTATCTACTTCCTCTCCTTCCTCGATCGAACGAATATCGGAAATGCCATGATCCTCAATTCATCAACGAACAATGACATGCAGCGCGAGACCAACATGTCCGACCACCAATTCGTCATCTCCCTCTTGGTCTTTCTCGTCTCCTATGCGGTGTTTGAAGTTCCAAGCAATATACTCCTCAAGAAATTGCGACCCAGCCGTTGGCTCGCTTTTCTTATGTTTTGCTGGGGTGCCATGACGATATTAACGGCTGCCACCAACAACTTCGGCAGCGTTACAGCTGTGCGATTTCTACTAGGTGTATTTGAGGCTGGATTGTTTCCTGGATTGGTCTACTATTTGACCTTTTGGTATAAGCACGACGAGCGCAGTGTCCGGTAAGTGTTTCCAAGCTCAAGCTTTACAAGTTTGCGCGGCGCAACAGTCGAGATACTTACTTCTTAACCTTTAGCGTCGCATTCATTCTTGCATCTGCCACTCTTGCCGGCGCATTTGGTGGCGCAATTGCCTATGGTATCGGCCATATGAACGGCACAGCTGGTCTATCCGGCTGGCGCTGGCTCTTCATCATCGAGGGTATCCCGTCTTGCCTAGCCGCCTTCCTGGTTCTGTTCTTCCTACCCGATTATCCGGAGCGGGCAAAATGGTTATCTGAAGCAGAGAAGGACATGGCTATTCACCGTTTATACTATGAAGGTTCTAAGGAATCGCATCCGACGATGAGCTGGGCAGAGGCCAAGGAAACCCTGATGGACTGGCGATTGTATGCCCATTATGCCATTTATTTTGCGTCTGGGCCTGCATTTGCGAGTTTGAGTTTGTTTGCGCCTTCAATTACCGTTGGACTGGGATATTTCGACTTAAAGGCACAGTTGATGACGGTTCCTCCGTGGGCCATTGCTTATAGTAAGTTTGCAGTGCTTTGTTAGTTTAAGTTCGTGGAGACTGACCGTGCACGACAGTCTGCCAGGTTGTGGTGGCTTGGTCGGCGGACCACTTCAACGCGCGAGGCGTTCATACAGCCATAGCTGCGGCCGTGGGCGCTATTGGTTTCATCATATCGGCTGCGCTTCCGGCCGACTCCTATAAAGCCCGCTACGGAGGTTTAATTATGGCAACGGCCGGCTCCTTTGCCTGCATGCCACCCATGCTGGGATGGCTCAGCTCCAACGTATTTACGACGGCCTCTACCGGCCTTGCCATTGCCCTCAACGTTAGTCTTGGTGGGGGAATTGGACAGATCCCTGGCGTTTGGATTTACCAGACATCACAGCGAGAGGGAGGATTCACAACAGGGCATTGGGTCAATGCGGCTCTGCTCTTGTTTGTGTCAGTTGTGGCCCTCGGCCTGAGGATGTTTTATGGTTGGAAGAATCGGCAGTTAAGAGAGTATGCCGAGAGTCGCGCGGTGCCTTATCGATGCTATAAGTTGTAGGAAGATCAGTTCTTCACAATATTTTTATGAATTATTCAATGAGTTCCAAAGTCGAGGCTGTCTACATAGCGACATAGCGTAATGACCATGTTTCGATCCTGGCAGCATGGAATATTGAGTGATTCTTTCGCCAGCTGCATTCTGGATTCATGTGCGCCCGTGGTATTGAATGTTACGAAACTCAATTGAATCATGTCTCAATGAGTCAATCTGATGAAGAAAGAAACTTCAGGAACCAGTGACCCGTTTGTTTGGTACCAAGAGACAGGGTCTGAAGTCAAAATAGCTTGTCTCCAAGTGCCGAGATCCTGATGGAGTCAAGTTCCAGGAAGGGCATCCAACCAACAAGCATTAATCAGGGTTTCTGTAGTAGTCTGGAAATCCCTGGTAAATCTAGCTGAGACACACCATGATGAGAGTTCAAGATAGATGATATCAGTGATTGCTACTAGCCGCGTCATGACCTCACGAACTCATTTAGGCATCGGAAATATCAGAACTCAGTGCCGCGTCACGGCGCTTATGAAAAGAGCTAGAGCACATGGCCCAAGAGACGTTTCGGGCGTTCCATCGGTGTGCCTTCTGACAACACCATAAATCCCTGGCTATCGTGGTCTAGACCTCGCACAGAGCTCCTCACAGCCGGGATAAGCTAAGCCATACAAGCCAAGGGCGGATGGGAAAGAGGATAACCGGCATTGTCCATGCCACGCTGTTTCATCGAATTTACAATTTACGAGGTGTTTTTTTGCTTTTGAATACGGAGCATATGTCCCAATTAGCAGGTGAGCTATAAGCCCTGGAAATGGATGTTGGATCCGAGGAAATCCAATCAAGAGGGAATATGAGCAACCTTGGCATTTTGGTAATATGCAGCCAGGATCTGAAATAGAGATCCAGACCGGGCCAACATGTAATATGGCATAAAGCCAAGTAACGTCTGAGTGGGAGTGGCTGTTGTGTAAGCAGCCCAACCCAGTAGTTTTTAAAAGCCTGTTTTGAGACTGGCTGCATTTGTTTAGATGGAAGACAGGAGATAATAATAGACGAAATTGTGTGGTTGTACAGTATCAGGTGCAGTATCATCATGATCAGCAATTTCGGTCAATATTTTTCCATTCTTGTCAAAAATGAAGCAGTCCAGCTCAAGGGAAATAAGTATTGTGATACAGGTGGCTTTCCATGACTCGTTGAGGAACGGATCTGCTTTGAGTGATACGACGGATATGAGAAGGAAAAGTAATGAAGTGAAATAGTGTTACAGTGCAATGAATATCTTTGTGGAGTGAGTTGTTTTGGAGGTGGAGGCTTGAGTTATCAATCAAACTTCATAAATAGATGAATGTGAGCCCGCTCAACCAAAGCATCAAGAAAAACTCATCTCTTGAAGAGATTGCACTCCATTGATGGATTATTTCAGCCTGGGGAACCTTGAGCGTGAGGTGCTGTGATTTCATTCTCAGCAGCCAGCCCACTGGAACAGCCGCCACCAAGCCAAGACATCGCAGGGCTAGAGGGGCCCTAATTGGGCACTGACATCTTCAGCTATCCACTCTCAGAGAACGTGATGTCGTCACCAGCGTCATAGGGCGGAGATCTCGCCAGAAAGCACCATTTCAGTAATATCTCCCAATGCATGGGTTTTCCTCGAGTCGACTGTTTTGATTGATCTTGGAGATTCAAAAAAGAAACGACGGATGTAGGTATGAGGTATTAGCCTCGAGATATGCGCAAATGATAAGGTAAACTAAACCGATGATGCCACTAACAAGCGACGAAAGCGCACATGCATGGCATGGCACCCTACCCTAGCGCCGAGCATGGGTGAGAGAGCCTGCGTAGGTGATGCCATCATCATCATCATCGCTGCTCCGTGGGTGTGCACCTGGATCCCTTCTTACGCTCTTTTTCAACCCTACGGTGATTCGTGTCATTCCGTTAGTCTCAGTCTGGGGAGACACTGGCAGCTTTGTATCTTTGTATTGTATTGAGTGACGGACGGACTCCATTGGTACTCCGGCGGCTGTGACGATATCGCGGGGACTTTGGGTACTGAGTGACGCTTTGGGTGACTTCATCGTCCATGTCTATCATCTTTATACACGCCCACGAGCTCGAATAGAGTCTAGTCAACACGTTTCGTGTCAACATGAGGCTCTATCCGTAACTCAACCACTCCATTATCTATTATCTTTATTTTATTCGTATCTGGAGACTTGTGCCTACAGCTGAACTTGTCAACGTCACAGCCAGTCTCATTATTGGATACCCCGCTATCACCATTAGGTCAGTACTGACTTGACTGGGCTGTATTTACCTCGTCGTTTATTTAGCTAGCTATGACAGCCATCGTCATTCACCTCGCTCATCTTACAAACCCTCTCTGTTTCAACTGGGAATCGGACATTCAGGGCAATAGTCTCCGAGATTGACCTCTCTTATTCATTCAGTGACCTCACTCCCCCCAGACTACAGCCACAGGAGTCTGTTTCTCTCACTGAATTGGTAGTGAAATCCCTGTGTTTTCCAGGTTTTCCCACTGGGAACGCCCCCATCCCCACTCGATCCGCCTGGCGTTGGCCTAGAATCCTGCTAAAATCTGGGCTGCCACTCAAAGTGGGCTGCCCACCTTTTCCCTTCGTCACCTCTCAAATCTCGGTCCTCCCCCCGTCAAAAAGAAGCCAGGCTCTACCTTGCCTTGCATTGTCTTTACACAAACCAAGCACCAGCGCAAGGCACTTTTATCCCAATTTCCTTTTCCTGTTTCTTCCCTTGGGACGACTTCTTTTTCTTCTTCTCCATCCTCCCACACCCGTGTCACTTTTGACTCAAAACGTGAACCCTTATTACTCATCTCTTCACTACTCGACTTTCTACGACACCCTCACATCAAACGTCACCTCAACCAAGAAACGCTCCCGTCCGCTAGAGTAGACCCCGCATCGTCCACAAACAGAGCAGTCCAACCCTGTTTTCTTGCTTCAGTCAAGAAATCTATCCCGCTTCGTCTTTTATAATAATATTGCCCGCGCTTTGCGACACTGGCACGCCAAACGGAGCTCACGTTTACGATTACGACTCCTAACGACTCGAAGACGGAATAGCTCTAGACTAGATCAGCAAAACTCATTTTAGCTGCATCGCACAGCAAAAGCTACTACTGCTCTCCAGAGACGTCCAATCGTCCAATACTTGCCACCAAAGTTGACCCAAGGCCTCTCGACCTCTTTTCCTCCCGGCGACTTGTCGCGCCTAGGCGACATTTCCAACAGCCATGTCTACCATTCAGCAACTCAAGAACTTCATCCGGCACGGTACGTTTCAACCCACTATTTTGCCAAGTATGGCCCGTTTTTATCAGTTGCTGACAATTACTGCTTAGGCAAGCAAGCTCGTGCCGCTCCTGAAGAAGCCCCACGCAAGACAGAACCGCAACAGGTGCCCGCAGTTCAACACAAGACAGCATCAGACCCCAGCAACTACTCACGGGCACAAGAGCCCATCAACGAATATGGCGATGACGAGTACGCACGCAGCAAGAGCAAGAAGCGCGTCGACGATGAGAAGCTCGCCAAGCTCATCGCTGAGGAGAATGCCAGCAAGAGCAAATTCCCTCGTTACCCCGGCCTCGAGCGCTGGGAACTCGTAGACAAGATGGGTGATGGTGCCTTCAGCAATGTCTACCGTGCCCGCGACACAACAGGCCAGCAAGGCGAGGTCGCCATCAAAGTAGTACGCAAGTACGAGATGAACAGTATGCAGGTAAGCAAACCCGGGGACGTCTGTATCTGTCGCCTCATTTCTTTTTGTTTTGATGTTTCTTGTGCTTTTCGTTCGTCTGCTTTCTCTTTCTTTTGGCCCCCATTTACCAACACGGGGTTGTCCCCTTTCATAGGGAAATAAGCATTTACATCCAGACTTCAAGAAAGTCCCGAAGGCAGCAGAGGTGCGAGAAGAATCTCCTTACGTTATTATTTCTTTCCTATGTCCAGGCCCAGCACTGTCCCCGTCTGAAGTCAGTTCCTGCTGTCTTGCTAGCGGGGATGACCAACCTTTAGACTCGAGGACATGCGAGGCAGAATACTAACACTCCCGCAGCGATCAAATATCTTGAAGGAGGTTCAAATTATGCGCCAACTGGATCACCCCAACATTATCAAGCTCGTCGAATTCTCCGAATCGAGGCAATATTACTACATTATTTTGGAACTCGCTCCTGGTGGTGAGCTTTTCCACCAGATTGTCCGCTTGACATATTTCAGCGAGGAGCTTTCTCGACACGTCATTGTTCAAGTGGCCAAGGCTCTAGAATATCTCCACGAAGAGAAGGGAGTGGTTCATCGGTATGTCATGACTCTTTTTGGTGTCGCCGCTTGATGTCAGAAGTGGTGATGCCCCTCCTGACGTCATTCGCCCCTGCACGGCCTTGGAATTATCACTAACATCCCTACTAGTGACATCAAGCCCGAGAACATTCTGTTTGAGCCCATTCCTATGGTGCCCTCGAAGCAGCCGAAGCCCAAGCAGCCTGGCGATGAGGACAAGGTTGACGAGGGTGAATTCATTCCTGGCCAAGGTGCCGGTGGCATTGGTCGCATCAAGATTGCCGATTTCGGTCTCTCCAAGATTGTCTGGGATAACCAGACCATGACGCCTTGTGGAACTGTTGGCTACACAGCGCCCGAGATCGTCAAGGATGAGCGATACTCAAAGTCAGTCGATATGTGGGCACTGGGCTGTGTGCTATACACTCTACTATGCGGTTTCCCACCATTCTACGATGAGAGTATTGAGGTGCTCACTGAGAAGGTTGCTAAAGGCCAGTACACCTTCTTGTCTCCTTGGTGGGACGAGATCTCTCAGTCTGCCCAGGATCTTATCAGCCATCTTTTGACTGTGGATCCTGAGAAGCGATTTACGATTACCGAGTTTCTCGCTCACCCATGGATTGCCGGAAACGGACCTACTCCTCGTGACGAGATGAAGAAGTCGGATGGTATGCTTCGCGCCTTTGATGCTACTAAATTCGAGGACGCTGGCAAGCGATACGACTTCCGATCTCCCGGTGCTGTTAACCTGCGTGAGGTCTTCGATGTCGGTTATGCCGTGCATCGTCAGGAGGAAGAGGGTAAGCGAAGAGCGCAGATTGGACCCAAGGGTACACCAGCACGATTCCTCGGTGGCCTCAACGAGGAGGATGAAGATGAGGATGAGGATGTTATGCAGATCGATGGCCAAGATAACGACGCCAAGCCCAACGCAGCGACTCGGGCTCTTGAGCAGAGCATGCGAAAGACCAACATCCGGGATCAAGAACAGCAACAACAATCTCGGGGCCGTGAACGGGAGCGTACTGAGCGGGGCTACGGTCAACACTCAGCGACAGTCGCCACGGCTGCTCGACAGCAGGTCCGTGAGCGCAACCGCCAACGTGGAGCGTTTGAGCTCAACCTGGATAACGCCACTCTCTTGGGCAAGCGAAACAAGAAGGTTCCTGTCATGGGGGTATAGGAGCCCACTGATATAGACTCAAAGGAGGGTTCAGGAACAATCACACCCAGGCGCTTTAGCCTCGATGGCACAGTGTCACCAAGACCAACCCCTCTTAGGCGGCACTCTACAGAACTTCCTTTTATGTTTGAAGAGCATAGATAACTGAAAGAAGATGAGCCTGGGGTGTGACTATTTCACGTTCAACTTTTTGGAAAGATGGAGGGTGACAGTGACACAAGATATTGTCACGGGGGGGAACATTTATTCGGCATGGCAGTGGAGGAAACAGATTATTGAAGTGAAGTGCATTCAGGCGCAAGGAGTACCGGGTGATTGGCATGGCAATGATACAGCCTAGGTCATTTTGGGACTCAAGACTATTTGCAACGTTTTATGTCATGTAATATTTGTCAAAAGCCAGGGGCTATGTATGTACGATTCAGCAGGGCTCTTGTCTTTTGGTATTTATATCTCTCTCTGTGTCTGTTTTTGCGGATGTCTCGTGAGGAGAGGTTATGGCAATAATGCGTTGAGCAACATCATCCATATGCTGGGAGTTTTGGGATATCACTTTACTTATGTATTTAATGACACAGTTTTAAGACTGAAGGCATAGATGATGCTTGAAAGTTAGAGATATAGGTTTATTGTTGGATTATACAATTGAATTAAATCACTCCTCATTCTCTTCTTCTTCTTCTTCTTCGCTATAACTAGATCTATCCTCATCAGGGACAGGGTAGTGTGAACCATTGTTCTTCCTCAGATTACCGCCTGACGGGACATTACCACCTCTGAGTGACTTTGCCGGATCAGCTTGATGTTTTCCTTTTGTGCAGCCTTTTCGTCCGCCTAATTTGTCACAGCATGTCCAACGGAATCCATCAGGCATCTCCTCTCTCATCTCAGGTGTATCAATCTCTCCGTAAATCCTTTCATCATGGTCCGCCCAGAAATCATCTTCGTAATCAACCTCAAGATCCCCTAACATCATCAGCCTCAGTCCAACAAAACACACATTCAAGCAAACATGGGTTTGGGTTAACGTACCTGGATGGTAACAACAAGACTTCTCCGTGTTATCTTCGTGTGTAAACGCGTGGTCACACTGAACACAGACAAACAAGTCGTTCATAGCTTTCCTCTTGAGACCGGTTGTTGGATTGTCAGCAGCTTTGAGTCTGCGATAGTGATTCAGGGCACGCATCTTGACGGTGCGGTCGTCGAGAAGGGCGAGGAGAATGGCACGAACATGTTGCTCTGGTGCGAGATGGACCATTTCTTGTTCTAATGTGAGGGACATTTTTGCGATTGAGTTTTGTTGTGGGTTGAGTGAGTGAGTGAGCAAGTCAGTTGAGTTCAATTGGGTGAGTAAGTGAGCGGAGTCTATGTATGTAAGTGATAGTGTAAGTGACGTATGTGACGCCTTGGGTGGCTTGTTTTATTAGTGTCGGGGTGAGGGGTTGATATGGTTTCAACTTTCCAGATTCTTCCAAGTCGACGATCATTATCAAGATGAATTCTAAAAAATGTATTGAGGAATTGAATTGTGAGAATAGATTAGTGTTTACTCATAGTCATCCTCATCGTCGTCCTCATCACTATCACTTGGCTCTTCACCCGGCCCTCTCCTTGACTTATTCGGATCAGCTTCATGCCTCCCTAACTTACAACCACCCTCATTGCCTGGGTTACTACAGCAAGTCCAAATAAATCCGTCAGGTTTTTCTTTGCGCATTTCAGCTGTATCTATAGTCCCGTGACATCTCTCGTCATGATCTGCCCAAATGTCGGCTTCATAGTCAACCTCAAGCTCCCCTATGACGTATTGATCAGCTTCCCGTATCTCTCACTGTAGCCACAGGTTACTTGCCCCAATGGTAGAAACAAGCCTCTTTATCCGTGTTGTCCTTTTCGTAAAAGGGCTCGTCGCATTGCACGCAGATACAAAGCTCGTCGTCCGCCTTGCGTTTGCGCGTCTTGGACGGTTTATTCATGGCTTCCAAACTATTGTAGTAGCGGGATCGGGTGCCACTATCTTGACAGAGGGCTCGGAGAATGGCACGGATTGTAGCGTCCGGCGCTTGTAACATATCCTCCAGATCTGACAAAGGCATTGTGGACCAATTGAAGAAGAAGTGGCGTTTGATTGTTTGGTTTGTGTGAGTAATAAGGAGTTGAGTTTGCTCTTTCGTGTCCTTGTCGTTTCAGTGCCACGGATTGACATGGTTGCTTTTTTCCCGTGTTGAAACGCCAAATATTGAGACATGCCTGTTCGGGCAGTTATGTGCCCAATGAATTAGAAGCTTCTATGGTAATTCAAGCACAAACACTGTAAAGGCTGATCGGGATGGCGTTTGATATCGATGCTATTCTTGACTTGCATCGCTTGGCTGTGAGACAGGCTTGATGGGGTAACTCACATAGGATAACCAAACATTGATGATATATAGCCGTTTGCAATGCACAAGCCAAACGGAACCTGAGGAATTCACATACTTTGAATTGAATCCGTTCATTTGCCATTTGTCTAAGCTTAGGTTTTTATTTGTTTCTTCTCATCTTTCTTTGTTGTCTCTTCCATCTTTGCGGACAAAAGTCTTTGGTATTCGAGCAACTTCCTCACAATCACTTCAATCATATGGTTCCAGTTTCATATTGCCATATATTTTCGATTGGATCTGCAGTGATCTTCCCTACCCCATGTTTGCTCGCAAACTTTTGAGCCTGTCTGTGTACAATCTCCCTACGTCTTCGCCAGATCCTCACGATGCTCTTCATACTGAGATACATCATTCTCTTCGTGGCATTCGCTGCTACTCAAGAATATGGCCCGCCTAGAAACATCAGCTGTGTCTCCGGGGCTCACATCATTGTCGCCAGAGGCAGTCTTGAACCTCAGGGACCCGGCATCATCGGAGCAGTTGCTCAACAGGTCCTGCAAAGAATACCCTACTCCGATATAGTCTCTCTGGAATACCCAGCTATTTACAATCCTTACCAGCCGTCGCAAATGGACGGTGTTGCGGCTCTTTCTGTGCTCCTTGCGCAGTATATCACGACCTGTCCCAAGACGAAGATCATTCTTCTTGGGTTTTCTCAGGTAAGCCAAGCATCATATCATCTGGATATCAGTAGAAGAATCTCCCTGGTTTGCTTATTCTGACTGTATAATCCAGGGTGCCCATGTCATTGCAGATGTAATGTGCGGAGCGAGTTCCATCGGATTTCTACCTACAGAGCCTTCTCCTTCCACCATCACCAACAATAGTCAGTCAAAGGATGCAAAGAATTTCGTAATTGTTATATGCTAATTTATGCAAAGTTGCAGCTGTCGTTCTTATGGGAGATCCGAGTACCACCAAAGGTCAGCTCTTCCATGTTGGAAGTAGTGTTGGCAACGGTGTAAGTCCACAAATGAACCCACCAGCGAGCAAGTTTGAGAAACTGACCAAACTCTTCTAGATATTCCCTCGTAAAAAGCCTGAAGGGTGTCAATGCATCTCAGACAAGACGTTATCGTTCTGTGACGCCGGTGACCCTTTCTGCGAGGCTGGAGGCCATGATCTAAGAACACACATGAACTATGTGATAGCATACGGACGTGCAGCCGCCGACTTTGCTGTAGCTATGTTTCATAAGCCTTGAGGTCATCTATTGATACAAATTCTCTCAGGGAACTTGGTTGTAATGTTTGGGTGCAGAATTTGGAGGAAACGAAGGAACAGACAAGGCAGGGAGTAATCTACTTGAACTGACAAGCTTGCATACACACAAATTCATGTTACTCGTTGCTAACAAAGTCATCAAATTCTTTTATCTATCAATCTACACAGTACCACACGGAAGTAAACCAATACTGTTTGCAGAATCCGTCCAGTCTGTAAACCATAATTTAAGCACAGCTCGTTTTCAGCAATCTCTGGTATGAGCGAAGTATGTGCAGCCTTGTATCCTTGGTCGAGTTTCTAGTAATCCTGAAGCTCTTGGAAAGCGTTTGCATGAAACAGTTCTGACCAATCTTCCTTTTCTGTCTTTGTTGATCGCACCAAGGAGTGTCACCATTGTTGCTGCAATCTGTCTCGTATTCAGACTTACGATCCCGATAGCTGAAGTCCGAGTTGTAGGATTGGTACGAAAACAACCACAAGCCAACATGAACCCATAGAATCCCAATAAACAACAAGAAATAAATGCTTGGTGTATTCAGGAAAATGTGTTGGTTACATCGGTTTGCTTTTAGTTCGGTCAAGGCACTTACATCTGCGATGCCCCTTGAGTAGTGGCACAAGATCCTTACCATGACAGACACAGATCTGCATAATCCGCCGTCGAGTCCTTAGACTATATGGTACAACTCTTATATGCATCGGACAACTCCTAAATACACTTATAGAAGGCCTGGAAATATTGGTGGCTTGTAGTGGTGCATATATTGCTCCCTTGGGAATAGGGGCGAGTTGCTAGACAATAGTAGGATAAACTGACCAAATCAACTACGTCAAGATCATGCTTGGCACCAACCAACACCGGTTTCGAACCATATTTAATCATATTACAAGTCTAGCAAACATGGAGATCTCATTCCAACCCCGGTATGCTTACAGAAACTAGTAAATTGCCATTCTCTCCACTTACACAAACAGACAAGACCAAGATATATAGAGTGGCCAGCTGCACCCTGTAGACTAAATTCGTCCGATATATCTTTTATATATGACACCTCACTTTACAATTTCCTGCTTAATATATACCAATGCAAATTTCTTCTATATAAATGTGTTGATGTCGAGTTACGCAGACTACAATAGCCAGAATAAGAAACAAGTCCGATACCATCGATGTACCCCAGTCCCTGCAGCCCAGAAAAACAAAAGGAGCCGAACCGCAAAAGTTGCAAAGATGCGATTTGACAGTTTAAGGTCCATGTTTTTGCTTTTTTCAACGTTCACTAAGTGCGGTTGTGGGTCTGTCACTGCTACGCCGCTGCTGGCTCTGCTACTATCTAAGATATCGTGAGTGAAGTTGAGATTATTGACTGACACTGCGAGGTGAGTGTTCGTGAATATCGCGTTCTAGCGGTGCCGCTTGCAGTGGCAGCTGGCACTGGCGGTTGCCAAGGTGAGGCTATATATTCTCCTCTCTTTCATCTGTTCTTCTCTTTTTCTTTCTTCCTCGCCATTCACCTTCACTTTCAATCTATCATCCCGACTCGTCACCTTCAACAATACATCAACACATCACAGTAAGTGATTCCCTCTTTACCATTTCTTAAGAAACATTTCTTCTAACCTTATTCAAATAGCATTCACGCTACCGACACCGCAACCATGCTTGCATTCATGCTCATCATGAGCCTGTTCCTGGCTCTTATCTCGGCCAACTCTACCGCCGATGCCATCACTTGTGCAAAGAGTGCACACATCATCGTTGCCCGAGGCAGTCTTGAGCCTCAGGGCCCAGGCGCCATGGGCGTCCTGGCCGAGCAGATTCTCAAGTTGATTCCCGGTTCCGACATGGAGGCTCTCGTGTACCCTGCCCTCTACACTGAATACGTTGAGTCTCAAACTGAGGGTGTTCGTACCATGACTTCCGTAATCAATAACTACGTGGAGAACTGCCCGGACACTGACATCATCCTCATGGGATACTCCCAGGCAAGTACTTAACTTCACCTCTGTAGTAGACAAATATGCTAATGGTTTCAGGGCGCCCACGTCACGATGGACACCATGTGCGGTGCTAGCTCTACTGGTTTCCCCGGCACTCTCCCTCAGCCAGCCTATATCACGGACAAAGGTAAGACCTTCATTTGATACATACTTGAGATACAACTAACCCTTGACAGTCGCTGCCATCATTGCCATGGGTGATCCTAGCCTCACTGAAGGTCAAACCTTCCATGTCGGCACCAGCGAGGGAAGTGGAGTAAGGACTTCAATAATATATTCAACGTGGGCACAACTGACATATTCCAGATCTTTCCTCGTAACATTCCTGCCGGCTGCGACTCCATCACAAGCAAGACCGTGTCAATCTGTGACAAAGGCGACCCCTACTGCGAAGCGGGAGGCAAGGAACTCTCCGTCCATTTGAGCTATATCCAAAACTATGGGGAGTACACGATCAACCACGTCGTCAAGGCTTTCAAGTCTCGTAACTGAGGTTGTCGCATTGTTTTGAAATGGAGTTCAGTTGTAGAACAGGATGATTTTGAGATTCGATGCGTAGAAAGCGCTCACGAGATACCACCAGCTAGAGATGCTGAGTTTGGTTACATAGGTAGAGATGATCAATTCCTCTGTCACGAATAAAGTCACTTTTGCGAAATACTATTGCTTCCTTGTAATGTGAACAAATTGTCCAAATTCTAAAATTGCTGCCAAAAATCAAAAATCTCTCAATCTAGCTTGTCATCTCATCATTAGATAGGAAGGAAATAAGAACATCTAGGGTATCATGCGATGCGTTCCTGTAACCAAACTTAAGCCCATAAGCGTGAACCATAAACCATACCCATACCCATGAACCGTGCTGTGCCGCCGTTTCGATTCCCCAAACTCCAATCATTCCCATGTCGCTCATTCTCATTCTCATTCTCATTCTCATTCATCGCATCTCACTCAGCTCATCAAGACCATCCCTCGTTGGGGATTCTCCATCCCGCCTTTGCGAATAAAGGCACCGATTCCGGATACGATAACGTGAAAGGTAACCAGAACGTTTCCTTGATAAGATGAGGTATTCGCTCAGGCCGCAGCGCATGTTCAGGTAATCTGCACTGGATGATTCTTCTAAGAATCCAAATCATCTCCCGGGCGAGATTCTCCTGCCTGTGTTGGTCGGAGTGCTTGAGCTCGTTTACATAGGTCCTCGCAAGCTCATCGGCCAGCCCCGCTAGCGACAACATCGTGACGGGGTTACTGCCAGCGGTGCCTATTTTTAGGGCATGCATCTCGTTGAAATCGTAGGGGAACCTCACGCGGATCTGGCGAATGATGCCGTCAGAGGTTGCGAGGCCCCAGACGCTGTCGTGTCGACGCCGCGGGATGGGAATCATGCCCTGCGCGATGGCCCAGCACTTTTGGTTCTCGCGCGTGTGCTCGGGACACACGATGCTCACTTTATATGGCCTCGCGTCATCGTAGCCATAGTAGACCATGGCCGCGAGACCGCTAACGGCGTAGGGAATGTGGCTGAAGCGGAGAGCTATCATGTCGATTACTTCTGACACGGCCTCGCGGTTCATTGAGCGGTCGTCCAGATCCGTGAAGAAGATTGCTTCGTTGCTCCCCGGTTCCTGTTGGTAGAGTGTACATATATCATGCTTCTTCTTCTGCTTCTTCTTTCGTTCTGGCGCGTTTACTTGGGTATCAACAACATTGCGAGTAGTAGTAGTGCGACGAGTGTGGCCCTGATTATGCAGGGATGTATTTGATGGAGACTGTTGTTGGCCTCTTGACCTTGATTGTGGGGGACGTTGACGTGGAACCACAGGCAGAGGCTTCAGCTTCTCACTAAGACGATGCTGCTGCTGTTGCTTGTGACCGCCTGACGCGTGTTGATCCTTGTGACTTTTTGCCTCCTGACGCCTTGAAAAATCATTGTCTCCATAACCATTATAACCATGGCAATGACTGCAATAATTTCGTTTCGCTGGTAACCCAAATGGATTTCTTCGTTTCTCTTCCTTTCGCTGTCGAATTCGGTCTAGATGTAGCTGGGGACATTGTCTAACGAATTCTATTCTCACATCTGGCTCTTGGTCAGAATGCTTATCAGAAGAAAAACAGGCGCGCATGATTGAGCGAAGAAGTGTTCGAGAACTCATAATTACTTGAACAAATCTACAACTCTCTCAAGCGCAAGAAATTCAAGAACTTACCTGTCTTTATAGATTTCGATCTGAATATACGCTGTTGTGATAAATGACTGCTGTTTTGAAAGTATCCGGTTATGGCGAGCTGCTTCTTCTAGTGGCTGTTGTTGTCTTTGTTCTTGTGTAGATACAAATCAAACAAGCAAGTAGTCGAAAGCAGAAACATGCAGTTTGACAAGACAAGCGCTGTTTCTGAGAAAGAAACCAAAAAAGAAGGGAAGTATTGTGCAGCATTTGCCTTTATAAAGACAAGACGTCAAGGCGCTTTGTTCTGCATGAGTTGTGCACGTTCAATGTTCAGCAATCTTCAACAAACATGATGAAAGCAATATATCGAACACCATTTACGATCAACCCACACATCGACACTCACTTAACAAAAATGTACACGCGGAATTAATTCATGCATACTATGATGCTAACCTTGTGCAATAATTCGTGACATGGCTAGGTCTCTAAATCTTCCGTCCCGACCGCCAACGCCCATTAATCTTACAAGTCCATCCCGTGGCCTCGTTATCCTTGTAAAAAGGTATTTATTTCCTCTCGCTTATAACTCCTCTTCCACGTCCATTTGTTCACCGTTCACTTGTCCCTTGGACCCTGCTTGTCCCTCCTTCCTGGGCATGGTAGCCTCCTTATCAATCATTTGTCTCGACACAGAGACAATGTTGTCCTCAATGAGCTCCTGACCAACATCCTCAAGATGCTTCTTGGGATCCAACTTGCCAACGTAACGAGTCTTGAGCTGCTCCTTAGTCAACTCAGTCTCCTCCTTTACGCGCTTTTCGTAGCCATCTGCCAATGAGACCAGCTGTTGCAGTCTGTCCTTGTTCTTGCAGCCCTCGTGTCGAAAGTCGTCCATCTCCAGAGCTTCAGTCCAAACGTGCTTGTGTAGGTTCATGAGCATGTTCTCCTCAAGGGCGGTCTTGCGGTAATTGATTCCAATCGAGTAGTAGTGTCGGTTCAGGCCGTGGATGAGAGCCTGGATCGAGGGCTTGTTGAGATGACCCAAGTTGCTGGTGCTCTGTCGAGGTTCCTGACCAAGCATCAAGAGCTGGGGGTTGATGAGTCGGAAAGCGTCAATAACGACTTTGCCCTTCACGGACTGAATGGGATCAATGACGACGGCAACGGCGCGGGGGTTCAGTTGCTCGAACGACTGTTGAGTGTTTATATCAACAGATGAAAGCCAGCAGCCAAAACCGGGATGCGAGTGGTACCATCCGACCACCGACTCAGGTCTGGTGAATACGTTAGCGGGTGACGGCAAATAATAGATCGTAATCGACTAACCTTCCTGTTTGCCTAAGCATGTCCATCATCTTGGTCTGGAAAACAGGGTCGACGGCCTCGACACTAACACCGGTGCCGCTCTGAGGCATGGCAAACACATCCATAACCTTTACAGTGAAGTCATCCACGAACTCGCCAAGCATCAGACCCATGACTTCCATGGGAACACCTGCGCGACCGTGTCGAAGCATCTTGAGTAGGGCAAGGGAAGAGATGTACACCGTTTCGGAATTGTCGATCAGGTTTGTGTTATCCTATATTCACCAGGGTCAGCCGAGCTCAGAATTTCAAGTATACTCCATGGGAGAGCTCGAATGAAGGGGATCATAGCTTACAGTGCCATGTGCAGCTCCTCCAAGGCCCATTCCACCGCCACCAAGTAAACTCCTGAAGCGCTCCATGATAACGACGTTGTGTTTAAAAGCGTATAGATAATATGCGTGTGGAGTAATTCGTCAAGAAAGGCGTGGAGGTGTTGATGTTGATGTGGGCGGTGATGGAGGGTTGGCGTTGCTATGATCGGAGCTTGGTAAAGGTTATTGACGTTGACGCCAGCCCGGCAGCCTGGGAGCCACAGCTGAGGAGCTTAGTCACGTCACGTGCAGGAGCTGGAAGTCGCTGCATGTGGCGTATCTCATGCGAGGGGCCAAAAATGTGGCTCGTGTCAATTTAGATAGGAGCGCTTCAATATTATTCCGGTGTAAACGGTCAAGCTCCGGGATGTGCTTCTATCAGCCAATGCCTCTTTGCCCATGAAACTTAACTTACACCCAAGGATTCTTCTCGAAATCTTCCTACAATTTACCGCCATCTTCCCCAAACTTTCAGTTGATCATGCTTTGCTCTCCCTGAGCAATTTCCCTATCGAACTACTTATTCAAGACCATTTTATTTCTCAGCGCAAATTCGATTTAACCCTTTCTTCCCACCCTCTTTCCGCGATTCGCGACTCCACGACTACCAGCAGTCATGGGCGACGATATACGTGTCGAGCTCGGCTCGGTTGCGCTCAATGGCTCATCGCCCAAGAAGGTCGCTTACTTCTATGATTCCGATATTGGCAACTATGCCTATGTCACTGGACATCCTATGAAGCCTCATCGCATTCGGCTGGCGCATAGCTTGATTATGCAGTACAACCTCTACCAGAAGATGGAGATTTACGTAAGTTGGTTCTTGTTCCCCAACTTGATGCTATGTGATACTTTGTTGCAAATTACATGCTGACCATTTTGCAGCGCGCGAAACCTGCGACCCGAGGCGAGATGACCCAATTTCATACCGACGACTATATCGATTTCCTGCAAAAGGTCACCCCAGACAACATGGACAGCTTTATGAGAGAGCAGGGAAAGTATAACGTCGGTGATGATTGTCCCGTATTCGACGGTCTATTCGAGTTCTGTGGTATCAGTGCGGGCGGTAGCATGGAAGGCGCCGCGCGACTGAATCGCCAAAAGTGCGACATTGCCATCAATTGGGCTGGTGGTCTTCACCACGCCAAGAAGTGCGAAGCCAGTGGTTTCTGCTACGTGAATGGTATGTTCTCTCCATACTAAGCAAATATTACTATCTAACACGATCTTTAGACATCGTTCTCGGTATTCTCGAACTCCTTCGATTCAAAAAGCGGGTCCTATACATCGACATCGATGTCCATCATGGTGATGGTGTTGAGGAGGCTTTCTACACCACCGACCGTGTCATGACCGTTTCCTTCCACAAGTACGGCGAGTACTTCCCAGGCACTGGTGAGCTTCGAGACACTGGTATTGGACAGGGGAAGAACTACGCCGTCAACTTTCCTCTCCGAGATGGTATCACCGATGTGTCGTACCGTTCAATCTTCCAGCCTGTCATCGAGAACGTCATGAAATACTACCAACCTGAGGCTGTCGTTCTCCAGTGCGGTGGTGACAGTTTGTCTGGCGATCGACTGGGTTGCTTCAACCTGAGCATGGATGGCCATGCTAACTGTGTCAACTATGTCAAGAGCTTCAATCTCCCCACTCTGGTTCTTGGTGGAGGTGGCTACACAATGCGCAACGTTGCTCGAACGTGGGCTTTTGAAACTGGTGTTCTTGTGGGCAAGGAGATGGACCGAACCCTGCCATACAATGAATACTACGAAGTAAGTTATCTGCTTATGATTTGACAAGCTCTGACTAACGTGGTTTAGTACTATGCTCCTGACTTTGAGCTGAATGTGCGATCTTCCAACATGGAGAACTCAAATAGCCGAGAGTATCTCGAAAAAATTACTTCTCAAGTCATCGATAACCTCCGACAGACTGGACCTGCTCCCTCAGTTCAAATGCAGGATGTCCCACGAAAGCCTTTTGGTGGCATGACTGACGAGGAGGAAGCTGAGCTGGACGATCTTGATGAGGACGAGAACAAGGATGTTCGCATGACCGAACATCGCTGGGACAAGCATGTTGAACACGACAACGAGTTCGAAGCCAGCGATGATGACGAGATGGCTCAGGCACATGGTGCCACCCGTCAGAACGGCAATAAGCGTACCTTTACCGACTATCGCAAGGGAGAAATGGAGATCGATAACGCCGATGCTCCTCCCGCCAAGGTCACCAACGGAGCTTCCGCTGACGAACCTACTAAGGAACAAGTCGCCGAGGATGCTCACGATGTAAACGACGATACTATCGACGACATCTCAGCCCCAGGCCAGGCCGAAAAAGAGGCTCCTGCCAAGGAGAGTGAGAAGCTCGAAGAGACCGCCAAGGAACCTGAAGTCAGTAAAGTGGACGGAGACGGCGATATCGGTATGGAGGACTCAACGGCTCCAGAGGAGACAACAATCAAAAAGGAAGAGATCGAGCCCGAGGTATCCACAGAGCCTTCAGCGCCCACCGAGAAGGCAAAGGACGAACCCACTGCTCAAGAGACCGCTGACTCCGCAACCAAGGAGTCCACGTCAGAACCTAAACCTACCGAAGAAACTTCAGAGAAGCCCACAGCAGCACCTCAGGAGGCTCAGAGCGAACAACCCGACGATGCTATGGACGTCGACACGGAGAAGGATAAACCAGAGCCTCCTGCTGAGAAGAGCAAAAGCCCAGCAAACTAGAGGTGTTTAGGCTCCGTGCTTCTTTAGTTAATTAACGTTACAAGTAAAAGCTCACGCCACGTTGATCTTCGCATGTCGGCAGCCCGATTCGCAGCGCTGCAGCGAGTAAAGAGGCGAATACCTTACATGCGAAGGAGACGTGGCCTGCAGTTAGGCGTTCCTGGCGTAGGGATAAAGGCGATATGATGGTACAGGCATTGAATTGTATGAGAGGCTGAGAGTTGACGGCTCGATCACTCATGATTGGCATGCCGTCTGTATTATGATGATTTGATGTTTTGTACTCAGTAGTTGGTTATCATAGCGAAAGAAACTAATTAAACACTACACAAATCAAACATGAGTAAATGTAATGTTTGTCGAAAGCCACTCCAAAGTCCAAGCAATTATCATAAAGCTGAACGCATAACTCAGTTTCTCCTAAGACCCGACCATCTCCCATTATTCCTCCTCATTTACTATTCAAATTTTTTGTCCCTGTCCTGTCCCCAAGTCTACCTGGCCTGGGTTTCAGCGCCGATCTGACTCCCACAACAACTTCTCTCTTCTTCCTCGCCATTCTCAGATGACTCATCGGCCCAAGGCTCAGTCGAAATCGGTGGCAATCCCATGGTCTCTGGATGATTGTGCAGAGCGCACACCAGTTCCATGTACGCTTCGTCTCGAATCCAAGGGGTATAGCGCTTGACGAAGTTGTAGCATTCGATTGCTCTGGAGTGTGATGCTAGCTCAGGACCAAGATGTGCGAACTCGTCTTTTCCGGTTGGTGCCTGATCTGAAGAAGCATTCTTCTGGGTGTTATTTGTTTTGACTTGCGTATTTATTTCGGTATTTGTTTCTTCGGTGGAAGAGTCCTTGCTTGAAGTGCCATCGCTCGAAACGCCTTTTCCGTGGGAAGCTCCAAACATGTGGCCGAAGTCGGCCATGAAAGTGGTGACCTCTTGGTCAATACATTCTCTTTCAGCGTCTGAGAGCATTATAATAATAAAGATTAGATCTCTTTTCAAAGACTTGATTGTATTGAGTTTGAGCTGAGTTGGTTTGATAGCAGTGTTTGTGTGGTTTAGCGGCTGTCTCGCAGTCGGAGAGTGCAGTACTTGTCAAAGAAGAAATGAGGTTTGAAAGGGATTAATCTTCATAACAGAGAAAGGGGGCGATCTTTATACTTATACGAATAGCCAGGTTATATATACTTTGAATATAGGTTTGATGTTGAGTTAACCCGTCTTTTCATGGCCCTGTGGTGTATATCTCAAGGTTTTCGAAAACCTGAAGTTATACGTCTACAATCTATATAGTCTCGAGAAACTTTCTCATGGTATAAAAATTCAGCGGATAATGAAGTCAAAGTTGAATGGTTTTGTACTCGATGCTAGTTATTGCTGTTTAACACTCCCTCCTTCATCGCTCCAGTGGCATCTGTGAAACAGGAGAAACTGTCCAACCATTATCTTAGACACCAGCAAAACTCATTTAACGCGAAAGGCTTAGAGGGTATATCCAGTATTATTAAATGTCAATGTGACTGTCTTTGGGCTTGACTTGGATATTGGTATGTCCGTAGAGGGGGTGCAAAGTGAAGCGTAGTAAAGTTTGACACTTAAAGCTTCCTCAGAAGCAAAGTTTTAAACAGCATACCAATCGAACTATCTAGCGAAATAGATATCAAATCACGTGTCAGATCATTAACATGAGAGACTATTAAGTCTCTTAACTCATACCCACTGAATATGTTCAACTTAAATCTCATTGTGAAGGTCTAGGGTGGCTGAGGTCATTCACGAATGGTGGGGGACCGAGACACAGA
Organism: Fusarium algeriense; assembly: GCA_002982035.1. Classification (NCBI taxonomy): domain Eukaryota; kingdom Fungi; phylum Ascomycota; class Sordariomycetes; order Hypocreales; family Nectriaceae; genus Fusarium; species Fusarium algeriense. Next base: position 69,763 of record PVPY01000181.1, read on the forward strand.
TAAGATACCCCACATTCCGTCTCGACTGCCGACATTCCGCCGGGTCGACTCACGGCCAGGAAGGTTCAGGTCAGGTTCAGTAATAAAGTAGCAGGGTAGGGGACGAGCTACACTTTAGCGTCGACTGCGGGGGACTCAAAAAATAATTATTTCCAACCTTCTCTACTCGACTCGAGACCATCGTCATTCATACCCTCTCTCCCATTTTCTTACTCGCCACTCGCTATTTTATGTCAATGTAGCATCAAATATAATCAGATCTTTGACTCTTCCTACCAAACCTCCAACCTACGACAGTTCTACTCGTCCTGTCGCATCGTCGGTTGACTCACCATGCCCACCCCCGCGCCCGCCGAGGGCGACGCCGCGACGGCCAAGCTCGGCGTCTGGAAACAGGCTCTTTACGATCGATGTCGCGATTCTGGAACAGACATGTTCTCCCAGGATGATCTCATGCGCCTCGATGTCATTCCCAACAGAGACCTCATGCTGCTCGCCCGTGTCGTCCAATCCCTCACAGATGACAAGCTTTTCATCACCATGCGCGAGGCCTCAGGCCAAGTGCTATGGAAATGGCGCGACTCTGAAGAAGCCCATAAGTACGTAGAAATACCTCTGGAACACTATATCAAGTAAATAGCTGACAATTGGTTAGGTACAAGCAATGCTCGACCGACGAGCAGGTCATGGTTTACTCGCTTATCGACGACTCGGGCGGCGATGGTATCTGGTCGCAGACGCTACAAAAGCGACTGAACATGCACGACTCGGTCCTCAAGAACGCCCTAAAGCAACTCCAGGCAAAGGGTCTGATTGCGCCCTTCAAGAATGTCGAGCATCCGAACAAGAAGATGTTCATCAAGGCTTCAATACGGCCCAGCGATCGCGCCACTGGCGGCCCGTGGTATACCGATCAGAACCTTGACGAGGCCTTTATCGAAGAGCTACAGCGAGTTGTATTTGATTTTATCAAACGTCAGAGCAGTTACCACAGCACACATGGGGGAGGCGCTGCGCGGACGCAAATTCCCAAGAAGGGAGTTGTTAAAGGTGGCTTGGAGAAGGGCAAGAAGCGAGATGCTAGTCACATGGATGAGCCCCCAGCCAAAGCCACCAAGATATCTTCGACGGCGACTATTAGAAAGGACGCCCTCCTTCCTCTACCTGCTGGCTACACAGGATACCCTACCGTCCGCGACATCGCTCGTCTCCTCTCCGCAAGCGGTATCACCCACAACACCATTCTCTCCGAGCACGATGTACAAAAACTTGTCGATGTTCTTGTCTGGGATAGCCTCATCGAGCCAGTCAAGGTTGCCGGCAAGATTGGCTACCGCGTATCTCGCATCGCCAAGCAGTCTCTAGAAAGCTGGGCTGGCCGTGATGATCCCACAGGCCGTGAAGGCGGCCCCGAACCTCTTGTGAGCGCTTTCACCGAAGCACCCTGCGGTCGTTGCCCAGTGTTTGAGATTTGCGAAGAAGGCGGTCCTGTAGGTCCCAATAACTGTGAATATTTCAAAAGGTGGTTGGGTGTTGAATAGAGCACGAGTGCAAATTTTGCATTTCTATGCGATAAGCATGGGGCATTGATACCTGCTTTTTTTCTGACGGAGAATGGAGTTATGGTCTGGAAGTAGGCATTTTTGTTTCTAGGGATAACAGCAAAGGCGTAGAAGGACAAGCGAAGGCTATTTAGAATGCAGCCAAGCGCAATGGTCGCAGCGATGATCAATTTTACGAGGTAGAAGAATGTCAAGCGATATTTGAAGAATCAATCATGCACAGCACCAGAGTATCAGATGGCAACGTTTATGGGGTTAAATGGATGACATTGCTCAGCAGCTAGACTTTTGTGCCAGCTTGCGAAAACCCAGCTTATCGCTAGTCCTCATTCGTGATTTTGTTATGTGCTCCCAAATCCAATCCCCTTGTATCTTGTCCTTAGGGGAACTTTTTACAGCTCACCACAGTCGACAATGGTAGCCTTCTTGGGGTACTTCGTAGTACCGCTGCCAGAGCCAGTAGCCTCAAGAGCCCTGACAACCTCCATGGACTTCTCGTCAGCGACCTCGCCGAAGACGACGTGGCGACCGTTGAGCCAAGAGGTGACGACAGTAGTGATGAAGAACTGAGAGCCGTTGCTAGAGACAATGTCAGTTTGATTGAATTGTAGGTAGGAGCAGAGGTGCTTACGTGTTGGGGCCGGCATTAGCCATGGACAGCAGACCGGGGCGGTCGTGCTGGAGCTTGAAGTTCTCATCGGCAAACTTCTCACCGTAGATGGACTTACCGCCGGTACCCTTTGATCATGTTAGCATACGTGTTAGAGTTTTGGGTCGACGAAAACGTACGTTACCGCGGGTGAAGTCACCACCCTGGAGCATGAAGTCGGGGATGATTCGGTGGAAGGAAGAGCCCTTGTATCCGAAGCCCTTCTCGCCAGTGCAGAGAGCACGGAAGTTCTCAGCGGTCTTGGGGACATCCTTGTCGAAGAGGTTGAAGTTGATGCGACCAGTCTGGCCTGGAGAGAAGAAATGTTAGCTCTGATTCAATAGACGCGGAGCTCAAGCTTGGAGCTGGTGATGCGAAATGATGACGAATGCTGCATGTGCAAATGCCGCAAACGTAGCACCATTGTGCATCTCTACAGGTATCGAGCCGAAGGGTAGCTGAAGATGCAGCTTTCCGTCTCGATCGTTGATGATGATGGCATCGGGGAAGAATCAAGACTTACTCTGAACGTTGCTGGTAGGCTTGCCGTTCTGGAAGACGGGGCCCTCCCACTCAATATCGAAGAAACTAACCAGAGTTAGCTGATGTTCATATCAATGCGATGATTGATGGAGAGATAACTTACACCTTGTTACCCATGACTGCGGATGAAGCTGAGAAGAATCTAACAGTTCTGATTGTGTTGGAGAGTTGAGGAAGAGAAGAAGAAGTTCTCGCTGCAGAGAAGCAGGTATGGCGGGGTAGGAGGGGCTTGATGAGGGAGGGTCTCATTTTGAGCAAGCTGGAGGGGCAAAGCGTTAGCGCGGACCGTTGAAGCCAATCGAAGCTTGTAGAACGGGTGTTTATATGGGGCGATGATCAGAAGGAGGTCACGTGAAGTGAGCCGGAAAGCTTCCTCTCCTTATTTTGGCTGTTGGACGAGTCCGCTATACCATGAGGTCACCGTGGCTATGGCCACTGTGGGGCAGAGAGGAGGGGGAGCTTTGCTCGCTTTGCAACAGCTAAGGTTCGGCCTTGTTGATCAATGCTGAATGAATGCATGCTTGTTATTGCCAGCAAGCAAGCAAGAGCTGACGAGCATTGCCCCTGGCTCTCAATGGCCCTGACCGCCATTACTGCCAGACATTGCAAGTAGCGCAATCACACGCATTGAGCCATAACAAGACCACACTGGGCTTGCCATAGACTCAGTGGCTCGTCTACCCGTCAAAGCTTCAACGGGGGCCATCCTTGAGCTGATGGAGGTTGCCCGGGCCACGTCAAGCAAGCAACGTATCGCACTGGACTCACAACATTCTCTGGTCTGGTCTGGTCTGGCTGCAGCTTGTACATAGCCCCTCAAACCACCAGTCCAGAGAAACGCGTCGAGTCAGTGGCCCGATATGCCCGAAGTGCAGCAGACTTTTGCCAAAGCATCGCGCCCATTGGAGGGGACATGGGATACGGCCACCCCGGTGGATTCCATCCAAGTCAAGTCATTGCATGGCAAGGGCCCTCCACCTCGAGTCTCATGTAATGTACCAGTATCCAGTCCATTAATCAACCCGTGGGCAGAAGTGGCCATTCCAATGCATTGTGAACAAGTCGGACACCGGGTCAGGAAGCTCCCTCCCCCCATCCTCCGGAGGACCGGGTAAGACAGGGGCAACCAAACCAGTACCAAGCAAGCTCAAGCTGTAGTGAAAGAACAAAGGCGAGAAGAAGCCGACAATACCGGCATTGGGCCGATCAGTTGGCTTTCCGAGATCCCAATCCGAGTCAGAATAATACCATTGACCCGAGAAAGGTGCTCAGATGGCCAATGTTTGCCTGAAGGTGTCTTGCTTCTTTCTTGTCTTTGTAGCATGCAGTACAGCTTGAGCTTCCCCAGAGAGCTCTGGATAGTGGAACAAAGGCAAAGGCGGTAGGGGAAACGATCGAACTTGCACGTACCTTGAAGACTAATACACTTGAAAAATGGATTGATAGTACAGAAAAGGTAGATTTTAGACAGATAAAATTACAAAATCGGCGATGTACGTGCTGAGGTTGGTCTTTTGGACTGATCTCGAGAAAGGGAAGATAAAAGTTTGGACCAGCTTGACGTCTGGTATCCGATTCTAGGGCCCTGTTCAGGCCTGAAGTCTAAGGTTGTATGGCGGGGACTCAAGACTCGACTCCAGAAGAGTTAAAGTGCTAACATGGAGCTCGTTTTTTGGGTTAAGAACATGTAACACATGTCAATCAGGGAGCAGAAAGCGAATTGTAACCTCATGCATACTTCTTATGCTAGTATGCTAGACCTTGAATGTTTACAACTCCAAATCTCTGTATCCTGATAGAGGAATGTTGACAACATCACGTGATTAGCCATGATCCATGCTGACGTTGGGCTCCTCTGGGAAATGTCCAAGTGTCCACCATGGCAATAGCGTAGCAAGGGGCATCTTGAACTCCAGATAATCCATTCTATTCCATTGGAACCCCTTCAGGAGCATCATCAGCAGCTCCGCGTCTCTTGCGCTCATTCTCTCACTCTTCTGCTGGCTCTTTTCTTCTTGGAATAATTCATCATGGATATCAACGATTTGAAGAACACGGTCTCCAACCTGACCTTGTATGACCTCAAGGCAGGCTTTCGGAAGGCCCAGAATGGTACCCCTTTTTAGCGGCCACCTAATGCGCGTCATAAGTTACTGACGATACCCAGCTGTTATGAACTTTACCGAGATGGAGGCCAAGGTTGGTTGAGCTCTGCGCGACAAATGGTCGAGACATGATCGACTTACCCATCTTCAGGTGCGAGAGGCAACGAATAACGAGCCATGGGGTGCTTCATCAACCCTCATGCAAGAGATTGCGAATGGAACTTTTAACTAGTACGGCATTTCGTACCATATCCAAAACCAACTGCTGACCTGAGCCAGCCAAACCCTTAACGAGATTATGCCCATGATCTACCGTCGCTTCACCGAGAAGGCTGCCGAGGAGTGGCGTCAGATCTACAAGGCACTCCAATTACTCGAGTTTCTGATCAAGCACGGTTCCGAGCGCGTTATCGACGATGCTAGAGGACATATCTCGCTTCTTAAGATGCTGCGCCAATTTCACTTTATTGATCAGAACGGAAAGGATCAAGGCATCAACGTGCGCAACCGAGCCAAGGAGTTGGCCGATCTCCTTAGTGACGTGGACCGTATCCGAACCGAGCGCAAGAAAGCACGTGCGACCAAGAACAAGTATACCGGAGTTGAGGGCGGCGCAACCTTTGGAGGTGGCTTCTCAAGTGGTAGCTCTGGTCGTTATGGTGGCTTTGGCAGTGAGAGCGCTGGCTATGGTGGTGGTAGCAGCAGCGGCCCTACCAACTTTGGTGGATACTCTGGTGGTGTTTATGGCGATGGAGGTGGTTTCGGTGGTCAGTCTGATGACTGGCGAGGAGATGGTAATGCCAGCCGATCCGAGCGATTTGAGGAATATGATGAGTTCGATGAGGGTGAAAGACCAGCTGCTAGCTCATCAAGAGCTGCCGCCAAGCGACCTGAGCGCACTCCCGTAAAGAAGGCTGCTGAGCCTCCCAAGAAGAAGGAACCCGAGGTTGATCTCTTCTCCTTTGACGACCCGGCGCCAGCATCTTCTGCAGCTCCAGCGTTGGCCCCAAGCAACACTGCCGCCGCTCCTGCGCAAGACGATGATGATGAATTCGACGACTTCCAGTCAGCTACCCCGGCTCAGGCGGCACCATCCAACAACTTTATGCAAAGCCCTCCTGTGACATCGGCAGCTTCTTCAACTGCTCAATTTGCAGCTCCTCAACCCCAGTCAGCTCCTCAACAGGCAGATATCAGCCAAATGGTCAGCATGGCATCCATCTCGCCTGCACCAAGTGCCTCAGGCACTCCTGGACCCAACTACTCTGCCTTCAGTATCCCCGCTGCTCCTGCGGCACAGGCACCTAAGCCTGCTACTTTCCAACAGACTGGACCCAACTACTTTAGCTCTGTCCAGGCACAGCCAGCCAAGACACCAACAACATCTGCCTTCTCAGGCATGGGAAGCGCCTCCACTGCTGCGCCCAGCGGCCCTACTACTATGGCTAACATGAAGCCCGTTACTAGCCCATCAGCCAAACCAACACCTGCTGCTGGTGGAGATGCCTTTGGAGCTCTCTGGGGCAAGGCCAGCGGCGGCATCAAGAAGCCAGAAACACCTAAGACTGGACCCGCAATGGGCCAACTTGCGAAGGAGAAGAGCAGTGCTGGAATCTGGGGAGCCCCAGCAACTCCATCTTCCAGTGGCAGTGCTCCTCCCAAGACCGGCGGATCTGCTATCGATGATCTCCTTGGTTAAGCTTATGTGCTAAGTCTGTCTAAGAAATGGTGGATCGTAACCTGGAACCGAGATGACGGTTGGCGCACTAACGCCTTTGTTGGTTGAGTGGGCTTGAGAATGTACAGAATAATAAGCAGTGGGACAGCATGTTTGTATTCATGATAGGATCCTAGATAGGCGTCTGGCGCAACAAAATGAACTGACATGTCATGTCGCTCTATTTTCAGCCGATTAGGCCTACTCTGGTAGGCCACCAGCATTAGATCGTTTAATGCTGTATCAGGTGAAAAACTAACCAACAATGGATTCACGACGATCATTATGAACCACACAAGATCAGATCAACAGCCGAGATCGATCCTGGACCGGAAGACTTGCCGTTGCAGTAGGACGACTCATCCTAGAATAACTTGCAACAGTGGACTCATAATCTTCACCCAGGCAATCTCGCCGTATATGCGACCTCATTCTAAACAAAGGAGCCTCATCCGGGTCAACGAACCGTATTTTCGCTAAGAACGCCTCTCATCCAATCGAAACCATGTCGATGTTTTCTGAAACACCAGCCGCTCTTTTCCCTGCGCGGCTATTCATCCAACACCCCTGCTCGTCTAAGCGCCGCCACGACGTTGAGATTATGAGACCTCATTGGTCGAAGACCGTAACGCCCAGGAACAGTAAGAGAATTGATGTATCATGTTGTTGAATTGGCAGGGTTGAGATGATCGTCTGTGGGAGACCGTGAAGCGCGATGGCGGCTGGTAGTAGGCGGTTGCTGTAATTGGAAACGAGGCTAGACAAGGTACTACCCATGAATTGCGTGTGTTATTCTTGTATCTTGGACAAGTTTGTTGACAATGGAATGTGTATAAAGACACGGGGTATCGGGCAGTTTGAGATATCCTTTCTTTCTCTTCATCAAACAACTTACAACTCAAACACTTCAATCTCTCTCTTTTCCTTTTGTCTCATTTCCTTAGTTTCCTTTGTCCTCTGTTAAGTTTTTCTTCTTACTCACGACCAGACGAATCTCATAACGAAGTCCTTTCTTTTACAAGTCCATCTCTCGCCTCTTCATCGGGCGGGTCGTTCACTTAGACAAAATATCTTCCCCATCCCCCTCCATCCCTTTCTACGCCAGAAACTTTCCTTTGCGCACAGCTGGCTCGTCGCGCCCTCGTCTCTCTCTAGACACAGAATCTGTTGGAAACCTCAAGACTAAGATGCAGCCTCGTCTCGGAGCCCTCGGGCACACCTGGACTGCCATGCGAGCCATGGAGTTCATCTCTCTGATTACGATTATTGGATTGACTGCCAACTTCATTGGTGAGATGGTCAACGCTGATTATGCGGCCCCATCTGCTTTGATTGGAACACTGGTTGTTGTAAGTTGACTTGTTTTGTTGTGGTTGAAGAGTGACTTACATGGTACAGGCCTGCATCTCGACCCTCTACATCGCTATCTCGTACATCCTTTACTGGGATGGCATGCTTCCTCTCCTCCTCTCGACTGGCGCCGATATCATGCTTCTCGTTGCTTGCATCGTTGTAGCCTGCACTGTTGGCAAGCCCGTCAGCTACCTCTCGTGCCCCAAGTTCCCCTCGGACGGCAACACAGCCAACTTTATCAACTCCCTCTTCCACAACGTCTACCACTCCCGCGGCAACACATTTGCCTGGGTTGACCCTGACAAGGCATCGTGCTACCAGATCAAGTCCATCTGGGGTCTCAGCATCGCTCTGTGCGTTCTCTTTGCTTTCTCCGCCATCACCTCAGGATGTCTCTGGAAGCGAACAAAGGGTGCCTCTCGTCCTGCTCCCAAGGACCTTGAGGGTTGAGGATGCGGCCGTGAGGGGCAGGTCAATGCCCTGGGCATCAGTCTAGGACCGTCTGTGATGGCCCAGGAGCGAAGTCTGGGGACCATGGCCATGGCGAAGCGGTTCGACAGCGACTCTTCTGATGCCGAGAGCGCACGCCAGCCGTGGTGTCCCCCGCCCCCCACGGCACCTGTCCGAGTAAAGAGGAAAGAAGCTCCGCAGCCTCTGCAGCCTCTTCCTCCTCTGCCTCCGGTTCCCATTTCACCAGGACATATGAATGATAATGGCCCAAAGAGTCCTCTCGAGAGGGTGTGGGCGAAGCGCAAGACTCTGCTGGAGAGAGTAGAGGGTTGGTGGGATCTTGATCTTCTCGAGAAGAGACAGACGCTCTTCGGCGGTAAAAGAGTTCAGGGGTAATCGTGGTTTTGGGATATAATAGATTGGACGCTTCGCTTTGCTTGTCGGATTTGGGAATGAGTGTTTGAGAACACCTGGGTAATGTCTACTGGTTAGATTGGCTTCATCATCAGAAAATGAATAAAAACGGGATCGTGTTGACATGGATTGTTCAACCATTAAACAGTTGTACCAACATACCTTGTGATTATGACGCCCAACTAAGGGTGCACTTTTGATGAGAATCAGCATAAGTATCAAAGACTGGAGTCGGCTCACTGGGTATAAAAGGCAAACGCCGCTTCGAACATGATATTCATATAAGGTATAGTAAGGGAGTGACACCCGAGAACAAGACATGCACCGCCAGATCCCATTGGTAAATATTCCTCCCTAGATGTCATATCTTCAGTATAAATCCTTTACATATCAGAAATAGAAGTGTGATGTCGTTAATCCAAACCAACCAACTAACTCACTCCCAGGGGTATCAAATCAGCAAAACTCCGTGTCCCAGGATCTGTAGGCACTTAGCTACATCCCAGCTCTCATCAATCTGGTCTCGTTTCGACCAGACCTTCTCCATAACCTCGAGCGCCTCTCTAACCGTGCCGAAAACACTGATGGGACCAAGGCGCTCCACCATCGCACGGTACTTGTCTTCATCTTCTGGAGGCGAAAGGCATCCGCCGATGCAGAAGGGCCAGACTAAGGTTCGAAGGCATACGTTGGAAGGGAGGGTCGTCAGGAGTTCTGTCATACGGGAAACGGAGGTTCGTATTTCTGGGCAGGATGGTTGCCAGCCGGAAATGACAACGTGAAGGTACGTGAGGGCTGCTTGGAGCCAGATCATGTTGTTGACCGCAAGGCCAGGGGCTTGTTTTGTGTCGACGCCGTAGCCGTAATTGTGCATAGGGCTGGAAACCACACTTATGACGGGATCGAAAAACGGCATGGGCAACTGGACTTGCGCCTCGATGACACTGAGACCCCCCTTAATAGCATCTTCCATGACCTTACCTCGCTGGACCAACTCGTTGATCGATAACGAGTTTTTCTTCTTTTGCTCCTTTTTCCAAGCATCTAACGCGGCGATGTCACCGATCATCTGAACCACCCAGTTCTGAAGACCGATATACTCTTCCATGAAGAGCGAACCTGATATTCGAACTTCTTGTGGGTCGGAGTGAACTTGGCATCCGGGCATGATACTATCTTGGTATTTCTGAAGGCGCGGTGCTTGTTCGAGTGTAATACTGGATATGACATCGATGTAGAGGACATTGGCGGTAAAGAATCGAAGAGCAGCTTGATTGGTACTAAATGGTCTTCGGACGATTATCTCGGGTGGTGGCCAACGGTAGCTGTAGAGAGCCTCTAATGTCTCGCCCCATTTCTCGGGTCGAGGAAGGATCTGCTGAAACATGGTGATGGCTGCGTCGAGGTGCATCTTCCAATGTTCTTTATTACTCGTAGACACTTCAAATATGAGCATCTGTAGAATGGCTTGAAGAACAAGGAGTCGGTCTCGGACACCGGCGCAGGAGACCTTGTGGTTAACGGCAGTCATCTCACGCTGCAGTTCTCTCAAACCCATCTCAAGTTGAGACTGTAACTGATGGACCATACGGTTCGTACACTCCTCGTGCTCGATTGCGCCATTGGCCATGACTATACTGAAGAAGTACGAAGTGAGTGAGACAGCTGTATGCCAGACGGACTTGTTGCTTTGCAGAACATCGAGTACCCAACCACGGCCGCCGGCCAAGATGTGAGGGCGATAGAAGGGGAACAGATGAGGGAAGACGTAGTCGAGGTAGATCATGATGAAGTGAATCTCAGTACTGGCGCCGGTTGAGCTACTGGGATCTTCAGTCGGGACTGAGAAGTGACTGTGCCAGGGCATATCAGGAGGGGAGGCGCCACTTGTGTTGCTTGAAGCTGGTGTCGAACCAAACTCATGACCTGATGCGGGATCGGTATCGGATGCAGCGGACATGACAGAATCTTGAGGCTTCTGTTGTTGGCCCTCAGTCTGTAGTGTGACGTTGCGAGTGCCAGCTTCAAGCATCTCCATATACTTGCGATCGCGACGTTGACTGGCCTGTTTCTTGACTTGAGCCTTGATCTTCTCAGCCATGGCTTTTTGCTTCGGTCCACCATCCATCCATTCTGGCTTTTCCTCATCAAAGAAGCAAGTGATCTCGAGAGCGCCACACGCATCGCAGACAGGACGCTTCTCATCGCATTTCTTGCGACGGAGACGACAGGTCCAACAGCCTGCGTTGGAGCGCACCTTTGAGGACATGAGATGGCGGAACATGATGGCTAGTGGAGATGAACTCCTGAGCCCTTGTAGTATAGATTTGATGAAGAATAATCAGGGTAAGTAAATTGCGCTGGTGATGGAGATGGGAGTGCGATTAATAAAACTGTTGCATTTGATGAAGGATACGACTTTGGTCGAGATTCGTATGGGGTTTTCTCAATTGGGTTAGTGGATAACCCCATGCTTAGGGATCGACGGTTAACGCCAATCGAATTTGGGGAACATCCACTTCCTTGCCAAGATAATTTGTCAGCCAATTCTATTTCTATCCGCTCCATATTCACTTACATCTTTGATTGATAACGCAGGCAACATTCAAGTAGGCGGCAAGATGACGTGCTGAGTGTAAGACGGAGATCAATGTTTAACACACCGAATTCCGGGGATAATATTGACCGCTTCGTAAGGCTGGCTATCAATGCTGACATATACCCGAGTCTCCAGTACCTACGAAGGCTGGCTGCCACAGACATCCTGGAGGTTCCGAGGAGCTTGGTTGGAGCTAATGGACGTAGTAAGGTATGGTGGTGGCTGGGGCTGACTTACACACAGCATATTGCACTTGTGGTACATCAACTATGTAGTCACACGAAACAAGCAAGTACAAACAAATTGAAACAATGAGAGCCTTTCATTATGTATTACCAAACCTTGATAAGTATAAACTGAAAGAGAAGGCCGTGAAACCCGAGAAAAGACACCCGCAGAAGCTTAGCCCCTTACCAGCTTACTATTAAGCAATCGAGAAATTGTTTCAAGCAACAACAGCCTACGGCCCCAACAACCGGTCTTTCTCCCCTTCCTAACCACAGCAAACAGTAGCCTCCTTTGAAGCACTCGTGTTGCCAGCCGCACCAAGAGTCTCCCACTGAAAGATGAAAGCACCCAAGTAAGCCCCGATGAAGATACAAATGATGAAGTAGCCATTGTAGTACATGGCCAGCAGCATGACAAAGTAGGCGACAGCAAACTGCATCATGTGCAGCAAAGCCCGGATGGCTTGCTGCCAGACGTTGGGGCGGAAAGGGGGGATCGGGTTGGCGCAGCTGATGACGGCGTTACCATCCTTGCCATTGTCGGAACCATTGGCAGCAGAAGGGCCATCAACGGCAGCAGGTGATTCTTGGAACTTGGCGGCGTGTTGGCGGAGGAGGTAACGGTCCCATTCTTTGACTGAGCGGCGGAGCAATTCGAGGGCCATGACGAGGAGGATGACGCCAATGCAGGAGCCGGCGAACATGCCTTTGGAGGTTATGTGCCATGACTCTGCGATGAAGCAGGAATCGACCGTGTTCCAGTTCCAAAGCATCTGTAAGAGATACTGTTAGCTGTGATGCTTGTCGAAGATGGTATAGGGGTGAAAGCACTTACAGAGATTTTGCAACTGTTACCCATGCCGTGACCCATACCCATATCCATGGCGGCGGAAGCTGTTGCAGAGGCCATGTCCATGGTTATGGTGCCTGTGCTTGACATTCCTGTCATGTGCATGTCGTGGTTCATTGTCGTACTCATGTTGAGGAGTGATGCTGTAGTGATAGCGGTTTGTTCGATGATTGTTTGATAATCTTTTGAGGATGGTTGATGGTTGAAATATGTACTTTGGAAAGCAAGATCAAGTTTGAAAGGTGAAATAAGAAACAGAGATGTTGATAACGTGACGAGCGTGGAAAGTCTAAACCTGCAATTGAGTTTGTCAACGAAGGAGCAAAAAAAGTGCAGCCGCAGGAGTATTTCTACCTTCCCCAAACCACCACTAACAATATTCACAACCCACAAGGTTCTGACTCCAAGAGCGCAGATAAAGTCATTTTTGCGGGTGATGTATCAGGTGAGGGCCCAACTTTGCGTAGATTTGAGCAAGTTTCCATGGGTTGGAATTTTGGTGCAGGGATGGTGATTGTGCTACGATTTTGGTGAGAGGCGTTTTTGTGACAACGAGATAGGTAGGACCGGGGTCAAGGATGGGGACATGGACTGATAATCTAGTTGATTAGCTTATTCTAACGTCCTTTATCGTTTTTTGGCGGATATGGGGAGACAAGTGAATGCTTGGCAGCCTCATTGGACGATTGACTTCACTATGTCGAGCAAGATATCAACTTGAAATTTAAAAAAAGACACGAATTAGTGCAAATAAAGGTTGGATGGCATGTAACAACGGTTCTTTCACTAGCTTGTATGCCTCATGGGAAAGACCAAATATTTACGTAACTAACTACTCACAAGACCAGCTTTGAGCTTCAAGAAATAAGAACTAGTTCCGAAATGGTGACAGCACTTGACACTGCAGCCTGGCACTCTTGCGCCAGGCAATTCAAATCCTCCCGCCGCGCCCCTGAGATTGATCACGCGCCTACACTCTTCCACCAGATTCTATAAAACACTCGTAGCCCCGGGAGACCAAGAGATAGGCAACAATAGAAGACGCTCTACAAGTTGTGCATGTCCCGTTTGTGCCAGAACAGCTCGTGGTTACACCAAACGAGCCACTAGTGAAATAAACAGTGACTGCTGCCTCGACGCGTTTGCAGTTGAGTGTCCAGGAGAGGAAAGGCGGGAGTATAGTAGGAAGAGTGCATGGGAACAGATTTGCCTAGTAAAACACACCCAAATTGGATTGGCTGCACAGGCGTTTCCAGGTGAACGGGAGTCACAACACTGCCAGTTCTCGCACGCCGAGCGCGTCTAATTATCATGAACATAGCACGAGCAGATTAAGAAGATTTTACAGATTATAGCAATGTAGAAATGGAGACATTCACGTCAGAAATGATCAAGTTTTTGCACAATTGCTCTATTGTGCGTGCCCTAAAGACACTCTCCTGGTTCCTCTGCTAGGGGAAGGTGGTCTAGTTCTCGTTGTTGGTTGGGACGACCTCCTTGGCGGAGTCCCGAGCTTCGCGTATTCGTTGCGCAGCCACAAGGACGTCCATGGATGGTTCAACTCGGCGTTGAGTGCTATTCAAACATTTGTCAGTTCTGTTACAGGCATGGGAAGGACAGTTGAAGATGAACTTACATTTGGCAAACCTTCTCATGCTGAATGGCCCCCTGACGAGCTTGGCGGGCATTGCGGAAGTTGTTGCGGCAGGCCCGGAGGCGCTCACGGACGTCCTGAATCTTGTCACAAATGACTTCGCGGAGGGACATGATAAATATGGATAAAAGTTGGGTTGGAAGGTTGAGTGATGTGCTAGAGGTGATTGTAAGATACTGAAGGGGGAGACAAAGGAAAATGAAGTGACCCAAAGGGAAACAACATAAAGAGAAAGACGACATACCTTGAAAAGCGGAAGCTGGTGGGTGATGGCAAGCGGAATGTTTGGCTTGGGGTGGACTAACGTTGGAGTTAAGGAATGTATTGACAATGGAGAAAGGAAAAGAAGCTTGTGGGGGGAGAGGGACGAGCTTTTATAGACGACCAGAGCCAGTGAGTGATTGCAAATTCCAGTGGGCTCTTTTGAACTCCAGGGGCGTAATTGTCTGGTGCAGCAGTTCCGCTGCTTTATTTCTGATATCAAAGGGAAGGGTATGGGAAGCTCAACTACGCACTCCGTGATCCTGACACCAACTTTGCGATGCACATTCCAAAAATAATAGATAAGTTGCATCCCTATGATACTAAACTTCGCATCGAGTTTCAGAATTCTATCTATTATATCAGAGTTGTGAATATCAAAAAACTAAGTTGTAGTTCCATGATTCTATTTTCCCCTTTTCGGCTATTCTAGCGCATGTTCTGCTAGGTTATTCCCCAGCGGCCCGCATGAACAGTGGGACTGGCCTCTCGGGTGGGAGTTCAGGTACCTGACTACCCCCCATGAGGGCGGGAGACTGGCGTGCCATAGTGGGTAGGGGTGGGCATGAGAATAACACCATGTGTCGTCTTGGCCAACGGGAGGTCGATGATCTCGAATGCAGGGTTAGTTCTTCATCACAGGTTCTCCTTCAGCACACTCTGCCTCATCACGAACGTAACGATCGACTGCAGTCTCAGCATCCTCATCGCCGTCGAGAACATCCAACCAATGTCCCTTCACACCCTCCTTCTCCAACACCAAGGCCATGACTCTCGCTGTTGACACTCGAGTAGTCATGCCTCTGGCTTGCTTAGTTTGTCCCAAGAGCACTCCTCCTTCATCTTTGTCAGTTAGACCGCCAGGACGAACCGATACAGCGGTCAAGCCATCTCTCTTCCTGGCTTCAGTAACGAGAGCTTCATCGGCGGCGGTCTTGGGCTCATAGTAAGGAGCCAGGAAAGTTGAGTTAACCTTCTTCCAGCCTTCCCAGTCATCAGCAGTCCACCAAGGAGCTTGCTCACGTCGAGCGCCCAAGTAGGAGACCTGCAGATGATGACTGATGGCCTTGTTGGCGACCGAGGCCTTGATGAAGAAGATTGCAGCATCACGATCGATGCGGATGATCTAGAAACACATCAGTTACGCCCTGCAACACACCACCTGTAAGTGAGCTTCTACCGTGTCTTGATCAGTTCCCCTTCCAGGACCTGTTGACTGATCAGCATACACTTCTCATAGACACAGGGCGGCGGTCCAACCCACCAGCGCTGAAAACCACCGAGTCTGGCTTCACTTCATCAAGAACAGCGGCGGCCTTCTCCTGACTATCAACTTTGATAAGATCATGGACTAGAATCTTGTGTTCTCCCGGCAAACCCTCAGAGATCTTCTTCAGGTCGTCGATCTGGTCCGGATTACGAATCAAACTCGTTACAGTCCAGGACTTCTTCAACAGGATGACTGTGAGAAGCCTGCTGATCTTTCCGTTGCCTCCGAGGATAAGAACATGACGATTGGAAGCCATTGCGTTGGTTGTGAGTGTTACAACTGAGTTTGAACGTTGAAAGTTTATTAAAGACGCAACGGACAACACGACATGTATCCATCAGGTAAGTTCAAGACCCTGGCACTTTCCCTCCTTTACTGACCAACCACGACACAGACTACGGACCTCGGACTTGTCCATGACGCGAACGACTCCACTATTTGTCTTAACGGGACAGCACTTACAAGGAAGGTACAACCGTCCAACTACACGCGAGAAAATACAAAATCACGAGATATAAGAATCGAAGAGCCAATGGCTTCAATTAGCAGCTAGGAACTATACAGAACACTATTCCCATCGATCACCGCCCAATGCCTGCTTCTGGTGTTTCCTCTGGCTCTGCTTCGTTGGGCAGCCCCAGAGTGACTTCCCGGTTCCTTATGATGATGGCGGTGATGACGATGGCGGTGACCATGTCGATGACCGTGATGACCGTGATGACCGTGGTGACCATGATGACCATGATGGCTATGCCGATGGCCACGTTCACGTTCATGTCGTGGTGGACGTCGAACGGAGACAGTACCGTCAAGACGGAATCTTACACGAGCACCGTTTGGATGTAAGTAATACCGCTTCCGGTTTCCTTTAGATGACCAAGGTGGTCTAGATGGCCCCATTTCCTGTGGGAGGCTGAAGCAGCATCCCATTTTGAATGATGAGGATGCAAGTTGAGAAAGCCGCTGATATTTGTTCCGTGGTTTTGAAGGAAAGTTGAAGATCGGTAAGTGTCGTGGGCTGGGAAAGAGTCAGGCTTTAAGCCCCTTGGCCAAGGACTTTCTATCTTATTCTGCGGTAGCAGTTTAAACAGTTAACCGCTGTTCAAATATAAACACCGAAGGACCATCTCTATAGGTGTAAGCACTATCTTTGACTCAGTGTTAGTGATGTATATCTGCGAAGATGGGAGACTAACGATCGAGTATTCAGATACACTGTTATGAGCCACACTACTATCGGACACCTCTAACGATTCACCACGACCTGGCCCTTCGCAATCCGGCCCAGGGACTTCGAGACACGGATGCGCTGAAGACTTGGATCCCTCACTACGCACAGTGGGCCTTCAAGTCGTTTAGTTTTCAAACTCTACTACCCCCAGGGGAAAGAAGGACAGCAGATGTGAAAAGATACTTGGGCAGGAAGCTCTAGTTACAGGACTTATCGACACCCAATTTGAGATGGACATCCTCAGATGGGGCCTTTATGAGGTCACAAGCTTGATCATTTGTGTTGTTTTCAATACAGTTAAAGATTGTGAGCATGCTAACGTTTGTCTATCCCAGAAATCAAAAACTCCAATCCCAGGAAGTAACCCATCGATACGATACCCAAGATTTATCCCCGAGCAAATAGCAAACCGAACATCATTATTCCAAACCGTACAAGTCGAATCGCTATCTAAAGAAATCAAAGGTCCTCCCCGCCGAGAACACTGAACCAAAATCAACTTTTCCGCTCCCATTCAGGGGCTAACCACCGAACCCGAACCCATTTGTCGAAATACAACGACTCAATCATATCTAAGCTTCATTAGGCCTAGAAGTAGCAGTCGAGGGGCCCGCATCATGATCTTCAGTTGCGGGCCGAGTTCGTTGAACTGGTGTTGCTCTGGGCTGTGTGTCTGTTTGAGTTGTTGGAATGTGTTTTCTCGAAGAAAGCGACTCGGCGGCATTACCACTTCGAGAACGGTACTTGAATTCAGAAGAACGACTGGGAGCACACTTCTGAATGCCCCAGATAGCGTAGCGGGAGTCCAAAGTAGTCCGGGAAGTGTCAGCATATCGTCTAAGTCCAACGAGCTTTGCCATCGATAGAGTTTCTATCGCTGACTTGATTTGCACTTACAGGTCTTGATCTTAGGCCTAGCGTTCTTGAGATACCATGGAATCTTTCGAAATTTGTCAACAAGGCTTGAAAGCGGTACAGTCTCCGTGACCTACTCTGTACAAACCACTTCCAAGACATGGGTGCAGTGAGGAAAATCAGCACACTCGGCTTCGTGCTGCTGGTGCCATTGGTGGTTTGAGAGGATCAGTCGTGGAGAAAGAGGCCGTTCCTGAAGAGGCAAAGCCAAATCCTGATCCTCTTGTTCACCTCGATGGTCGAAGTCGACTTGGACCGTGATGCTATCGGTGCTAGTGCCGGAATACGTCGAACTCGTGTCTAGAAACTCGCTGCCACTAGAGTACGATGAACTCATATCTGACAGCCCGCCATCGGTGGAAAAGTCATTGGAGCTTGTGTCTGACATTGTACCGCCGCCGTCGTCTTGTTGGCCTCGAAGCGATGAGAAAAGACAGCCTATGTTGGTATTCTGGTGGGAGCAAGGCTCGTGGATCTGATGATGATTCATGTGTTAAAAGTCTTTGTCAAGGGTCCAAAGCCCGGCTCAATAGTCTAGCGGATGCTCGGAACTGTGATGAGAAGAGAAATCAGAGTTGCCAGCGTGCTTCTGGCGACGTTTTATAGCCATTCTACGACTCTTTGACAGGCTTGAAGGTATGCATGGTTTCTTTGAAAAGCTGTCTTCCTGCAATAGCATTTATGATATACTGATATGTTTGCAGGCTATGTCTTTATTGCGTTCGCTAGATTATCTTGTGTGACAAGCACGATACCGCATACGGACACAGAACTTGAAAGAAACCGCCGTTTCCTTTCTTCTATGAACCGATACCCAACACGAATCTATATAATCGAAAAATACATTCAACATCGGCACAAAGAGGGAAGTGAAGAATAGCGTCACTTAGATGTATAGAGTATCTTCAAACTAACAAGAGTATAGCCTTCATCCTGTCACTTGCCGAACAACGCCAAAGAATAATGCAAACAACCTTTCATCCGAGCCCGACTGAAAGAACCCAACCTCCAAATCACTGCTTCAGATCCCGAAGAGCATGTAGTTCCTGGGGCTTACCCTGCGAATCACAGCTCGAAAACTTCCACCACTTTCCGTACCACGAACCCGCGATATTCGTCAAGCCCCAGGAGATAGGCGCAGGCATGGGAGGCCAATTCGCCCACATGCCTTCCTCAGCAGTTCGGTCCAAGTTCAGGAGGAAGAAAGGAACTACATCAAGCACACCGGCCTTTGTCACTGTCTTCTTGCCCCATGTCTTGAAGGTTAGGCCGGCGGCGGCGCCTTCGGGTGTGTCTTCCTTGGGAGCCTTGGGGTGGTTTGAGAGAGCGGCGATGGTGGAGATCTCGCTGTGGAAGTGATGCTCGAAGGGCTTCTTGAAGGCGTCCAGGAGCTTAATGACTTGAGCGCCGTCGAGATCAGTGGGAGAGGCAAGGTTTGAGAGGTATGTGTTGAACTCGGCGAGGGGCGCAAGGAAGGACTCTGAGGTTCGGAGTTAGTGGAAGTACTAATTGATGACTACAGGCATCTTACCGTGCTCATGATGGGTCTCATCCCAGACAGGTTCATCACCGAGCAGTTCCTGGACCTTGGGGAAGAGGTTTTCCTCCTCATCGTCATGGTGCGACTTGACGAATTTGAACCAAGTCTGAGAGTATCCAATGAAGTCGGCCTTGTCGGCGTCTTTTACATGAGGCGCTTGGAGATAGATGGAATTGAAGCCACGAATAATGGCATTGTGCAAAAGCGCCATGTGAGTTGCGCCTGTGGTGAAAAGGTCGGTCTACCAGAT
The DNA here is from genome assembly GCA_002982035.1 of Fusarium algeriense. Taxonomy (NCBI): domain Eukaryota; kingdom Fungi; phylum Ascomycota; class Sordariomycetes; order Hypocreales; family Nectriaceae; genus Fusarium; species Fusarium algeriense. Next base: position 89,353 of record PVPY01000181.1, read on the forward strand.
TGAACGGTCAGTATTGCCAATTGAACCAAATGCAAGACACCCAATACCAATGCTAATTTACTAACCTTCTTAGTCTCATACTGTGGTGTTGTCACCAGCTTCATAGGTCCATCAGCCCATGGCTGGCTACCAGTCGGTGAGACGGACATATTGAGATATGGCGAATAGGCGAGAAATACAGCAATTCCGGCGAAAACAGCCTGAGCTACAATAAAGAGGAGGAAGCGTTGACCAAACATGATGGAAGCACAGAGAAAGAGGAAGGGAGGGGAGATAAGGCGACGAAACAGGTACAACGAGGGACACGTTTGTCCGACTTGGAGAATGAGACAGCCACTCAAGATGCAGCTTCTGGGCTCACTTTTTGATGGTTCGATAGCTCGTCATGTCATGGGAGCTCATGCGCGTGTGGGTGGGAGCTGATTAAAAGGGGATTTATAATTGGATGAGACACGAAAGACCCTGGAGCAAAGGGGCCCCAAGGGGTAGCAGACGGACAAGACCGGACCCCGAAAGTTCGGTCTTTTGGTGTGGGGCCGGCCGGGGTTTTTCATGATGCAAGTCCTCGGAATGAAGATATCATGGCATCTCCGTATAGTAAGTATGTACATGTATACAGTGTACATGTCACTCTGAAGAAGTCAACAATAAACTCAGATTACAAATAAAATTATCAAGATCTATACGCTTCGCGTTACATTCAAAACTCCAATTCCCACCTTGAAGTACGCCGTTGACAAGATGCCGCCAATTTTACAGTCTATGTACACCAGTTCCTTTGAACCACCCATTTTTTATCCTCTAGGCAAATGCTCCTACGGCAGCCATCAAGAGAGCACCAGCACAAACAGCCATATACGCCTGTAGTCTCCTCTTACCCTTCAATATCTTGTAGCTCTTCTCCGTCAAAAAGTCCTCCGCCAATAGTTGCACAAGACCAGCATACAGCAGAAGCCCCGATGACACGGCGTTCATGAATCCAACCACCAAAAGACCCCCTGCGCTCTTGGGGTCGTACATGCGATGTACGATAAGGCCAATTGCCTGGCCGATTGGTGTTGTGGTTCCGTAGGCGAGAACCATGAGCCATGGGCGGAGGGATTTGCGTGGGAACTGAATGGCGGCAATGCGACTGCCGAGGGCGAGGCCTTCAAAGGTTTGGTGGAAGCTGATAGCCACCAGGAATACTACAAAGGCGGGGCCAGTAGCGACAGAGATGGCCATACCGATAAAGACGCTGTGAAAGAGAATACCAGCTTCGAGCAAGAGACACTGGAGTAGCTTTCTCTGTTGCTCCTCAGGGTTCTGTGGTCCGGGAGATATTGGGGTCATGGGTGTCATAGGCTCCTCCTCAGCTCCAGCTCCTTCAGGCTTGAGCGACGCATAAGGTCCATGTCGGTGCCTCGTGCTGCTCGATCCAGAAGGCTCGAGCTCTTCCATATCCAGGTCAAGATCCGAATCGTCATCGTTAAAATCATCATTGAGCTTCGCTTCCTGGCCCACCAAAGGTGAAGATCCAGGAAGGGGTGACACGCCAGCAACCAGCCCCTGACTCTCCATGTTCTCAAGATGAATATCCGGTGGTCGCGGTCCGTGCCTCCTTTCAGACAGTCCAGCTGCATCCATCATCGGCAGCTCGCTCTCGTGTTCATCGTCCGAGTCAAAGTATCCATGATTATGGGAATGGGAGTGACCAGCTCCTCGAGCCGTAAGGTACGATTCGATTCCGACGACAATTATCGCAGAAACCATAGCCACAAAACCTGGAAATGGTGTATATCCTTTGCTAAAGAAATCGGGAAGACAGGGATCGGTCATGGACTCGAAAGCGGTCGGGAGGAGGTGGACGAAGGCCGTTGCCAGAAGGACGCCGGTTCCAATATGTTGGCAGTAAAATATCACAGTTTTTTGTCCTCGGCCGCGCATCGTTCGTCGTGAAAGGAGAGGGAATCCGCATGCTGAAATATATCAGTACCATGTCAGAGCTGCCAATTGAACAATCGTACCCAATGTGCTGAGTGTCAAGATAAGGATCAGCGCAAATATATGCGCCGACGTATCATAAGAACCTTTTGTTCGCGAACCGCATTCTGGTTTCTCGCCATCATCTTTGCGACGCTTCAACTCGGCGAGAATCAAATCCGTTGAAATTGAAGCCCACGACTCCCCTAAAAATTGTCAGTTAAAGGGGGTTCCATAAAATCATGACGTGTAATACCTCGGGGCACCTCTAAATGGGCGCTCATTTTCTGACCGTAACTACCTGATTTCCCTATAATTGCTGTGTTGTCGATAATGGCATCGCGGAGAGGACACGATTACATGGAGGTCATGTCTTTGGTGTGCGTGTGCTGCTATTTTTGTTTGCGTCACTGGTTTAGTTAAGTTGAGTTAGACGCAGGCTCACATGTTTTGAGTTTGTTTGACCTGCTCTTTTCTCTGAGACGCATAATCCTCGGCTGATGGTTTCAAGGGGCATATTTGTTTGTCTTGTCAAGGGAGGAAACAAGGGTTGTGAATAAGAAACGTCAATAACTCCCTTGTTTCCTTTTCAGGTATGAATAGAGACTCATGTTTTGTACAGCAAACAACCTGAGTCTTGCTGCTTCATGGCGATGCGATGCGCATCCAACGGCGCTATTCCTTTAGTGCTCCAACTGTGCAGCTGTCAATGGCGATCCGATCTTTCAGGGGCCCCGGGTGATGCTTCCTCTGGGGTTCAACAAGACACGAAGTCCTCGCAACTCAATAACAGACTCAAATCTTGACTCACACGTACTACAATATTTTCCGAGGCTTATATAAAATTTTTATTAGACTTTCAAGAACTTATAACAAGTTTTGAAAAATTAGCAAGAGCACATCCTATTCTTGTTAATGATAAGTGATCCTCGCGGAACTTAGGGACGAGGACCCGATCGACTCCACTGAACCTTAGGACATTTTTATTTAGCCGATGGGCGAACATTACTTCTTCATTTTGTACGTATATGCAAAAGATACAACCTTTTAATGCCTCTGTTACACAAAGCAACCAAGTATACAGACGAAAACTGGACTTGAGTTTCGGCAATACTCTAAAATACAATTTTACGAGAAAAACGTATTCAACTAACCATCTCAAGACCTTCAAGGTTATTTACTGGGAAAGCTCCGTCTGAACATCGGAATAGCCTCGGACCGGCATCACTAGCATCGATAAACTCACCACTAAACCAAGGAACCAGCTTGTCCGTGATCCAATGGCACAACACCGCATCCTACGTAGATGCACGTAAAGCGGGTACTCGATGCCCACATGAGCGCCCTTCTTCGGTTGAATAACGGATGAGTCGGGTCAAGTACACGCGAGTTACTATCCTTGGAGAAGTCATCATGGTCTTGAGGGGTTGGCCAATGTTCTATTAAAGAGCTGCCTCCTCCCCTTTCACAAGGTGTTGTTCTTCACTTCACTATAGTCAATTGACTTCATTGTTTCAGCATGGCCTCTGTTGACATCCAATCCATCCTCTCTTCCCTCACTCTTGAGGAGAAGGTATGTTTCATTCACAGTCTATCATGCATATATCATCAGTTAACTCACCACTTACTTACAGATCTCACTCCTCGCTGGAAAGGACCTCTGGGAGACAGTCCCTATCTCTTCCAAGGGCGTTCCTCATGTCAAGGTCTCAGATGGTCCCAATGGCGCTCGAGGAGCTGCCTTTTCTGGTGGTACCTCTGCTGCCTGCTTTCCTGCTGCTTGCCTGATGGCTTCAACCTTCGATGTCAACCTGGCCAAGCGAATCGGCACTGCACTTGCCGAAGAGACACATTCCAAGGGTGCTCGATGCCTTCTTGCTCCCACCATGTGTTTACACCGTCATCCCCTGGGCGGCCGCAACTTCGAGTCCTTCTCAGAGGATCCTTTCTTGACTGGAAAGATGGCCGCCAGAGTTGTTGAAGGTCTCCAGGACAAGGGCGTTTCAGCTACCATCAAGCACTTTGCTGCGAACGAGCAGGAGACAGAACGATTGACTGTCGATGAGACCATCAACGAAAGAGCTCTCCGAGAACTCTATCTCCGACCCTTTGAGATCACCATCAAGGAAGCCAACCCCTGGGCTGTCATGACTTCCTACAATCAAGTGAACGGACATCATGCCGACTCCAACGAGTTTCTGCTAAAGAAGGTCCTTCGCGGTGATTGGGGATGGGATGGTCTTGTCATGAGCGACTGGGGTGGTGTCAACTCTACTGCCGAGTCTCTCGAAGCTGGTCTGGACCTTGAGATGCCTGGCCCTACCCGATGGAGGAAGACTGAGGATGTCATCGCCGCCATCAAGGCTGGCAAGACTTCCGAGGAGACTATCAACGAGCGAGCGACTCGAGTACTCAAGTTTCTCGAGCGTCTCAACTGCTTCAAAGACCCCAGCATCCCTGACGAGCGGGCTATCAACAACCCTAAGCACCAAGCTCTTATTCGAGAGGCTGGTTCCAAGGGTATTGTGCTTCTAAAGAACCAAGACAACGTTCTTCCTTTGTCTAAAGACAAGGTCAAGGGCAAGAAGATCGCCCTGCTGGGTCATGCCAAGATTGGTCTTGCTCATGGTGGTGGTAGCGCGTCTGTCAACGCTCATTACAAGGTCACCCCTTGGGATGCTCTTCATGAAGCTCTCGGTGACAGTGTTGAGTTTTCTTATGCTAAGGGTAAGCATCTGTGAGGAAGGATTCTGAGGAACGGTTACTAATAGTGTAATAGGAGCTCACACATTCCGCATGCTGCCCCCTATCTCCGAGAATGTGGTTGACTTGGATGGCAACCCCGGTTTCACTTTCAAGATCTTCGAACCTGGTAACCCTAAGCCTATCGAGGTCCGCCCTGCTCACCCCAACTCCGAAGTATCTGTCCTGAGCAGCTTTGGTTTCAGCGACAAGGATGTCACCCTCGAGGGTACTTTCACAGCCCAGGAAACCGCCAAGTACTATTTTACAGCCTCCGGCCTGGGACCCAGCAAGCTTATCATCGATGACAAGGTTATATTTGAGCAGAAGGAGAACTCCAAGGACGCCATGGGTTTCCTATTCGGCGGTGATAACCCTCCCGAGTTCAAGGTCTCTTTGGAAGCCGGACGCAAGTACAAGCTTGCTATGCACACATCGCCTCCTGCTGCTAAGGATGGAGAGGACCTTGACCTTGGTATCTTGGAGGGACGATGTGGTCTTCGAGTTGGATACATGTCCGAGGCAGAGCACGACCGGGATCTCCTCTCTGAGGCTGTCGACATCGCCAAGGAAGCCGACTATGCTATTGTCTTCACTGGTCACGAGCCCTTCTGGGAGACCGAGGGTCAGGACCAGGTCAGCTTCAACCTCCCTAAGGATGGTAGCCAAGATCGCTTGATTGCCAAGGTTGCTGAGGCCAACCCCAACACCATTGTTGTCAACTCAACTGGTGTCGCCATCGCTATGCCCTGGTTGGACAATATTCAGGGTCTAGTTCAGACTTGGTTCCCTGGCCAAGAGGCTGGTAACTCGATCGCAGATGTGCTTACAGGTGCTCAAACCCCTGAAGGACATCTTACTTGCACATTCCCTAAGAGACTCGAGGACTGCCCTGCGTACGGTAACTTCCCTGGCAAGTATGTTGACGGCAGATTGAGGGTTACATATGGCGAGGGTGTCTTCATTGGCTACCGCTACTTCGACTGTCTTTCCGCAGACAAGGTCAACTTCCCCTTCGGCTTCGGCCTCTCATACACCACCTTCGATTACTCCGACCTAGAAGTCAAGGAATCTAGTGGTGACTACACCGTCAGCGTCAAGGTCTTCAACACAGGCAAGGTCGTTGGTGCCGTTGCTGTGCAAGTCTATGTCGGAGCCGCCCAGACTTCTAAGGGTGATCCTATCAAGCAACTGGCTGCCTTTGAGAAGGTTACGCTGAAGCCTGGTGAGAGCACAAAGGTTGAGATACCGGTTCGTGCTCGCGACTTTGCCTTCTTCGATGAGTCGGCGAAGAAGTGGTTGGTTAAGGGAGGAGATTACAAGTTCATGATTGGAAGATCTGCTGGTGATATTGCTCTGGAGTCGAAGATTGCTGTTGAGGAAAAGTCGTTCAAGCTATGAGTTACAGGTATATAAAATTATGTATAGCGTTGCTAAAATTGACTTGATTTTATTATCAAATATGATCTGTGTACTAAATGCCGCCTAATTGCATTATCTGAAGACGTGACCTTTGTGTGGTGTGATCGTGACTGTAATGAAAACCAGCACTAGGCAAAACTATTATACTACTTTCTTTCAAGCAACTTTTGATTGTAGTCAACGTAAACAATTAGATGTTATGTTTCCTGCTGCTCTCGCTAAGGGTGCTATAGTCTCAAGAAACACTAAGTGACGCTGTGATCTTGCATTAATTAATTTACGTTTTTGTCGACTATAATAATTATTCTTCACAACGAGCCACGTTACTATTACAGATAAATTTTTTAGTCTACATTCTGTCTCAAGCTAGATGTCGAGAGTAAACAAAGATCCTCCTCAGAAAGAAAGCACATATACATATAACCACAACAGAATCTTCTAGATATTGTAATTCCTTGCTTATCTTCATCAGACTGCCTACCCTGGAACTTGAGGCCATCACAAGGGTCCTCCGCAGTTGCGGGGCGGGGCAGTCGGAGCTCCACCCAATGGGAAGCTCCCTGCATAGACTTGCATCGAATGAGCTAGAAGTCATCGATGGCCCTCTTCTTCCCCACCAAAGATCGCCTGGGGCGAACTCTTTCATATTTCATCGTCTAGTAACTTGGACTCTTTGATACCACAGATTCAATATTCAGCCCAGAACTGTTGTTTTACTAGCTATAATCCTCAGATTCTGTTAATCCACACACGAAATGTCTTCCGCGGACGAGCTCAAGGCTCAAGGTAACAAGGCCATTGCTGAGAAGAACTTCGACGAGGCTGTGTATGTCAACACCAATAATATTAAGGAACGGAACATCAGGGTTGCTAACTACAATACAGCGCGAAGTTCACTGAGGCCATTGCCCTTCAGCCCGATAACCATATTCTCTACAGCAACCGATCTGCTGCCTACGCTTCAAAGAAGGATTGGGAAAATGCTCTGAAGGACGCTGAGAAGACCACCGAGATCAAGCCTGACTGGGCCAAGGGTTGGGGACGCAAGGGTGCTGCTTTGCACGGACAAGGCGACCTTTTGGGCGCCAATGATGCGTATGAGGAAGGATTGAAGCATGATGCCAACAACGCCCAGCTCAAGAGTGGTCTGGCTTCAGTCAAGAAGGCCATGGAGGCCGAAGTTGGTAAGCAACACACCTATACACAAGATAATTCACGGTAACTAATTCAGCTTCAGGAGGACCTCAAGACCCCAGCGGTGGCCTAGGCCAAATGTTCAACGACCCTCAGTTGATTCAGAAGCTCGCCTCAAACCCCAAGACCAGCGGTTTCCTCGCCGACCCCTCATTCATGGCCAAGCTCCAATCGATCAAGGACAACCCCTCAAATGCCTCCGAGATCTTCAGCGACCCCCGTCTGTTGACCGTTATGGGTGTGTTGATGGGTGTTGACTTGGAGATGCGCGAGCGAGAGGTCGACCCCAACGCCGAATCTAAAGACACTCCTATGCCCGATGCGCCACCAGCTTCTAGGCAGCCCGAGCCTAAGAAGGCCCCTGAGCCTGAACCCGAGCCCGAGCTGGATGAGGAGGCCCTCGAGAAGAAGAAAAAGAAGGAAGAGGCCGACAAGGAGAAGGCCCTGGGTACCGAGAACTACAAGAAGCGCAACTTTGACGAGGCTATTGCACACTACTCCAAGGCTTGGGAGATATTCAAGGACATTACCTACCTGAACAACTTGGGAGCTGCTTATTTCGAGAAGGGTGACTACGATAAGGCCATCGAGGTCTGCACCAAGGCTGTTGAGGAGGGACGTGAGATTTACGCCGACTTCAAGCTCATTGCCAAGAGTTACGCTCGCCTCGGTACATCTTACGAGCGCAAGGGAGAACTGGAAAAGGCCATCGAGATGTACAACAAGTCTCTTACCGAGCACCGAACTCCCGATGTCCTCAACAAGCTTCGAGCTGCTGAGCGTGCCAAGACTGAGACTGCCAAAAAGGCTTATATCGACCCAGCCAAGGCTGAGGAGGCTCGCGAGGAGGGCAACAAGAAGTTCAAGGAGATGGATTTCCCTGGTGCCGTTGCTGCCTACACAGAGATGACCAAGCGAGCCCCCGATGACCCTCGTGGTTACAGCAACCGAGCTGCTGCCTTCATCAAGCTCTTCGAGTTCCCTAGTGCTCTCGAGGACTGTGACATGGCTATCAAGAAGGACCCTACTTTCATCCGAGCTTATATCCGCAAGGCCCAGGCCTACTTCGGCATGCGCAAGTACTCTGAATGTGTGGACGCTTGCACTGAGGCCCAACGCGTTGACCAGGAGCACCACAAGGGTGCTAACGCCCGTGAGATCGAGCAACAGCAACAGAAGGCCTTCTCGGCCATGTACTCTGCCCGTGATAACGAGACGGAAGAGCAGACCCGAGAGCGTCTGATGAAGGACCCCGAGGTAAGATCACCCACTGTTACCCGATGGCTGAAACGTTTACTGACATATTTAGATCATGGGACTCATGCAAGACCCCGTGATGCAATCAATCCTCCAGCAGGCCCAGTCGGATCCCGCAGCTCTTCAGGAGCATATGAGAAACCCTGGTGTGCGGTCCAAGATCCAGAAGCTGATCGCTGCTGGCGTTATCCGGGTGGGTAGGTAAGCGAAGGAGATGATGACGACGGTGATGGGTTGCATTTTACAATTAGGGAAAATTTGCTTTTTCAGACATGGCATCCCCTATCCAGAGTCTCATGGGATGTGGAAGGGATCTGGAGCGTGTGTGATTTTGTGTTGACAGATTACTTGACGTGTACGAATTAATACGGAGTTACCAGGATCATTTTGCTGGTTGCTAATGAGAAATGAAACTTTGAAGCAAACTGATTCATATTTTTCTTCTTTTTTTTTTTTTTGCCGGGAATATCATTTGCGATGTGAGAGAGATAGTGTATTGCAGACGGCTAATGACATATGCTATCTCGTTGCTGGCCTCTTTGTTTCAACTAACGACATATGGCTGCGACTTGATATCATTATTGGACAACTGAGATCAACTTGGTGTAGCAATGCATGTACATATATTTGCTATCCGTGTTCAACTCCCGAATTCTCGTTTTCTCCGGACATTGAGGAAAATGCGAAGCCTCTCCGAAGCCCGACGCCACATCGCTTTGACTATAGTTACCTATCCAACCAACAACCGCTTACAAGAGGACCGAGCGAAGCTGAACAGAAGAGGGTGTACAGCAAAGACACAGCTGAGAAGCGTGGAGACGCTACACGTGGAGGACACGAGGTAATGCAGGAACGCGGCGAGAAGAGAACGGAACGGGAAGAGAAAGAAACGTGTCTCCCACGTTTAACGGTTACAAAGAAAGGAGGTTGAACTTTTTGAAAGAAGCAAAGTGAGTCTAAATTTGGTGGAGAGAGCTCAGAACGGGAAGACTTGGAGCCGAAAGTGGAAAAAGCAAGTTGACCGTGAAGCTAATGCGAGGAGAGGAGAGGGTGTGAGACATGGTGAAGAAAACCAGGTCAAACGGCTAGGCTTGAAAACGGCGAAATCGGGTGCGGTCCGAGACATTCGGAAAAGAAACAAACGCTCACAGCCACGGGCCGGGATATGAGAATACATGGGAGAGACAGAAACAAGGTGAACCCGGATTGTATTGAGTTTTGAGTTTCTATGATCTGCGATGCTAAGACATTTTGCGGAGGTTTTAGTTTCATGTTAACAGTCAAGACAGGCGTTGAACGTTGAGATATTGAAACAATAAAATGGAGTATTAAGTTGTCGCGAAATATGGTGTTTACATGAAGCTCAACTCAAGCGAGGATGGTTATGGTGTAAATGTACTAGTGAGCAGGAGAAGCTAGGGGCATGCATTAAAAGAGTCTAACACCAAGAGCTTATTGCTACTACCAATGACTTTACGAGCATAGACGAAATATTGTTATTTCCTGTGTGGCGCCTGTATAATGACGATATTTTCTTTTCCCAGCCGTTTTCGTTACTGTACATTGATGGCTTTTATTAGTAGGATGCTCATCTTGTTTGTGTGCGACACTAATGACTCGACTGCACTTGTTTTGATATGACAACTGACAAACCGAGCACAGCGGCCCGCGGTTAGCTTTGGTGTCTCTTCTTCTTGCCTCATTGCATTGGTGGTGTTTTTCCTTTGGTGCGGCTATGCCATGAACTGATGTGGCTGCAGAGTTCGCATGGACATAAGAAAAAAAATGGCGAGGGGGATATGATATCGATGATTTCCTATTTGACGATGGAGACCGGCAGGATAAGGACACAGACGATGTTTGTGGGGAAAGGAGAGCATTTTGTGCATATCCTATTCGGCCGACGGCGAGATCCATATCTGTATGTGTCTATGTATGTATGTATGAAGAGTTGTCCCTCTCCAGTTTTTGCAGGATCGTCGATTCGCAGATGCCCTGTTCATCGGTTGGATCTAAGGTTGGAGGATGTCTGAGGCCCGAGAGCGAAGACCAGGGCCATCTCGGAGGAATTGTGAGATGCTATGCTGAATCACTAGGATGTTTGGGAAAGAATACGCGAGTGCAACTGTGCAAACAAACGTGCGAGCAACGATCATCTCGGAGTAGCGAAAGTATTTTTTCCCTTAGTCTTTGTGATGTATCGTAAAATATGTAAAGATGGCTGGTATGTATCAACTTTGGTGCTACGGTAAGAAAAAGGAAAATGGTGCTGCCACTAGAAATGACGAAATTACCATGATATGATATGATCAGAGGACTCAATTCAACGTTCAACTTTTGCTATTCTATTCCACATTGAGAATTCTCTAGTTAAAGGACTGACGTTTGTTTTCACATGAGGAGGCTCTCGTGCTCGTTGGAAAAAGTTTGTGGCAGCAGGGGTTTGTCACTAACAAGGGTATGATAGTTCCCAACTAAACCCCGGGCGGTGCCGTCGTACGGTATATACCCCATACCTGGGCAATAACTGAGCTAGAGGATCGAGGCTGGAGACGCAGGTGTTGATCTATCCAGGGCTGAGAGCCGAGTTTCAGTGCCCTTGGGGTTGGGTTTGGGCATTGAGGGGATCGACTCTCATTTTTCCACATTCACTGTCATGAACATGAACATGAGCAGGGGGTAGGTTACATGGTAGATCTAATACCTCTCTACTCCTGCAACTTACATATTTAATGTATGAGTCTGAGTGGATGAGAGAGAGAGGCTTACTTTTACGAACTGGACCAAGCGCACCGCTCGCCAAGCATAGACTAGAACTAGAGAGTACCTAATAATAAGAGATTCAACCGTTGAAAGATTTTTCATCTTTTCCTACGAGCAGATCTCGCCGGTGTAACCGAGTTTGTTTCGCATAAGAATACGATAGTGTCTATTGGCTCGGAACTGAGGCCTCTTAGAATATATATGATATTCCGTTACGCGGAAGAATAGCCGTCTTTTGTTCTCATCTCGTTAGCTAATATTAGCAAGTTCGAGATGTGATGGTTCATGTTTTATCCAGTTGGACCTGACTACCAATCTAGATTATCGAGGAACGGTTCTTGGCTATGGATACCGGGAATCTTGGTTGTTCTCGTGATGCAGGTACAACAGGTATCATATCAGATACGGATGCGTGGTTGGTCTAGATACTGTGCAATTGGATATGCAGATACAATGTGTGATTGTAATGGATGGTAAGAAATTAATTGTAAATGACTCTATGATATATGATGCATCACTACCAGTTCTCTCCTTTAATAACATATATCTCATTGCTTCTTTCATTATTATTCTGCTCGAGTGCTACATATGCGTGCAATCGTCACTGTAATTCAATACGGCCAGGGCCACTGTAAGGGACCCAATTAGGTACAGTATTACCATTGACTCAACTGGGGGCCGCTAGTTTAGACTTTTCTAAAATCACCTTTTTTTCTTTGGACCCTGAGTCGACTAAAAAGCAAGCACCCGGAGAAAGACATGCTTCCCCTCAGAAAAACGAGAATAAGGGAAATAACGGCCGTTGAGAAAGAAGGAAAACCAAAGAATGCGGATGGAAGACAACCCGATATCCCGTTCCGTTTCCGGCTTTGGCCGATGTCTACGGACAAGCTGTCAAACAACAAGATTGAGCCTTAGTATGGGGTTCAAAAGCACAGAGCATCTAATTTGAGCCCGGACGCAAGAGCCCGGAGAGAATCGACAGCGTTTGAAAGGCGGCGGGAGCTAGGAGTGGTCGGTGCGGATCTTTTATGAGCCAAAGCCACGGTTGTTGACGTTTTATGTAGAGAATATGTAACCTACTTACGAGTGTCTTGGTAAATGCATTGATGAGATCGGAAACACAGACCATTCGGAATACTCGGGGTCCCTTTCACGCTGTCTCTCTCTGACATGCTCGGAAACAAAGATGGAGACGCGGACGGCATTGACCGGACTGTCTATTAAGTTAGCATGGTATGCCGCTGCATTCTATGCCTAACTGTGTCCATATTCGCATGGTTCCGGGTTCCTCTAATGTCAGGCACAGGCACAGGCACAGCACACGAGATTAGTTCCATAATCGAACAATTCCGAATGTCTTCTGGAAGCGTTGAGTCTTGGCCTCTCTGGTACTGTCTGTATTGTACCTCGGTCTCATGCACAAACCAACAGACAATCTCAAGTCCGAATTCCATTGCCTTGATCGTTGTGGAACAATTGACACGCCGTTTCTGGTCAAAACCTCTGTCGATCTCTACCCTCACAAGCTTTACTACTTACACTCAGTCTTTAGATGCAATACAACCTCGGTCTGCAGTAGAGTAACTATGGCAATCTGAACGTCGTGAAAGGATTCCCATGACGCAGGCCTCAACGGTCGCGTGAGATGTGGACTCTGTTAATGGAGATATCTGACCTAGACCTGGTATTTTCGCGTGGGGGAGAATTGAGATTACACAACCTGTCAATTTAGATCCCCTTGATTCGTTAGTGAAGCTATCTGAGCCAATTGCCATCTTTTTTAGAGTCGTCGCTTGCTCGGTTCAGCTCAATCCTCTGCCTGTCGGTGATGACGATGATCAAACCACACAATGGCTCGCTATTGTCGCGCCACGGCCAGGTAGAGTTTACGTGGCTGCTAAGACCCGGGCCTAGGTACCGAACTTGGGCTGAGGTAACCTCGAAACTAGTGCCGACAGGACGCTACGGGCGGATGTGGTAAACAGGGAGTTTGGAGGTGCAAGGGTTCTTTTTGATGTTGAGGTGAGGCCATGCTATTCCCGACGACACAGACAACAGTAGCAGCTTGGATGAGGTTTATTGCTCTGAGCTGACTAGTTATGCAGTGCGTTCAACGCTCGTTCTATCTCGGAACTTCTCGTCCATGGTCTATATCTTTGACCTCTTATACGTGACATGTCGTTTTATTTTTTTTTATTTTTTTTTTTCTTCCCAACTTATGGCTGATAAAGCTGCAACGTCCTAGCAGTCTAACACAATTAGTTCAAGCCAATACGTTACATGTCGTTTGTTTGCTTGGCAAAAGTTTGCTTTTCGTCTCTTATGATTTGCCGTGTTACAAAGCAATTGTCTAGAATCGCGCCTCCAGGTTCTGGACCCTCGCTTCCGGTTGGTCACATCTGACGTTCCATTCCTCAAACATGTGGTTGCCATGCGTTGAGTTGCATTCTTTCTGTTGTCTCGCGTGGCTACCGCATGGCTGAGTCTCTAGATATCCCCGTCGATGATATACAGACAGTACTTACTTTAGATCTCCACTGAGTTCGAGATCAACAACCACTGGAAGGGAACTAAGTAAGTTAGTGAAGAGCATTCTTGAGGGTGTTTTAGAGGTGAAACCTGAGCCAAGCTGCTGGCCTTGAAGCCATATCCGTCCAGCCTTAAGCTATCAAGTTAGCTAAAAGAGAGTTCACTTGTGATTTGGTTACCGAATCTAGAATCTAGGTCAGCCTCGTTTCTCACACGTTTCTGGCCTCGGACCATATTCACAGCCAAGACTTCCCTAAAAGAATCCTTTTTACTGCTCTTTCAGTGGAAGTCGCCGGGGCCCTCCAAAAAGCAAGGAGAGCCTGGACCTTACAGGGCTTGACCCCACTAACAGAAAACCTCCACCCACCTAAAGGGAACTAACAATGGATCCTAGCTGTTCCATCGTACGACTTCCTGAGCTTGGATTTCCCAACATCCATCTTCACTTAGATACACCCTCTGTCACCTGGGGGTAGAGCCATACAAAGCCACGAGGAATTGACGGCTTGTGGAGAAGCTCGAATTTTCTTTCTTTTCTTTTTTTGTTGCTGCGACTATGCTATAATCTCTAGTTGTGGGCGTATAACCCCGTCCTGTCTAATCGAACTAGGGGCGTGTGATGATAACTCAATATCCATGCCATACCATGCCATGCCCTTGCTGTGTCATGGCCATGAGCCATGAGGAGGAGGATATAATATCTGGGGACGACTCCCTCTCAGATGCAATGCTCGACTGACGAACTTTGCTTCATTACTACACCTCATTCTTTTAACAATCTGCTGCTCTACTCTATCTCAACTTACACAGCAGTTACCTTGTCAACATATCACAAGACACTGTCTGATTCCTCCTCAACTTCATCCTTCTTAGAGGTGCTCTACTACTACTACTTCAACTGTAGTATCTCATACACTTCACAATGGCCCTGTCATATCAACAAACCAGGCTCATTCGGGGCACCATCCCCGCCCTCACCGACCACGGAGAGCGCATCACAACCATCTTCTACCGCAACATGCTCCGTGATCACCCCGAGCTCAACGACTACTTCAACACTGTCAACCAGGCCAACGGTCGCCAGCCTCGTGCCCTCACCGCCGTCATTCTCAGCTACGCCAACAACATCAACCACATCACAGAGCTCATCCCCAAGATGGAGCGCATGTGCCACAAGCACTGTTCCCTAGGCATCAAGCCTGAGCATTATGCTATCGTCGAGAAGTATCTCATCGCTGCTTTTGCTGAAGTCCTCGGCCCTGCTATGACACCCCAAGTCAGAGAGGCTTGGACAAAGGCATACTGGATGCTTGCCAAGATGCTCATCGGCCGTGAGGCTCAGCTCTACCGTGACTTCGGTAAGTGGCAGGGCTACCGTAAGTTTCGTATTGAGAAGAAGGTTGAGGAGTCTGATGATATCTACTCCTTTTATCTTGTTCCTGTTGACGGAAAGCGTCTCCCTCCCTTCCAGCCTGGTCAGTATGTCTCTGTCCAGGTGCCCATCGTCGACAAGGGCTACGTCCAGTCTCGTCAGTACTCGCTGAGCGAGGCGCCTCGACCTGACTACTACCGCGTCACCGTCAAGCGAGACGAGGGCCTTCACATGACCCGCACTGGTCGATATCTCGGAGGCGATGCTCTCAACCCTGGTGTTGTCTCCAACCTCCTTATCGACATGAAGGACGAGGGTGATATTGTCGAGTTGACTCACCCTGCCGGCGAGTTCTACCTCGACATGTCTAACACTTCAAACGTTCCTATTGTTCTCATCTCCGCTGGTGTCGGCGTTACCCCCATGATGTCCATCCTCAACACTGTCTCCGAGCGCCAGCCTCACCGTCCTGTCTCCTGGATCCACGGCTCCCGCCGCTCCGTTCCCTTCTACGACCAAGTCCGCCGTATCGCCCGCAACCGCCCCAGCTTCCGCACCAACATCTTCAAGACCCATCTCGCCGAGTCCGACGTATACGGCATCACCTACGACCACGACTTCCGCATGGATCTGGCCAAAGTCGACAAGGAAGACCTCTACCTATGCAACAGCTCCACCGAGTATTACATCTGCGGTCCTGAGCAGTTCATGCTCGAGATGGCTGAGTACCTCAAGGCACAAAAGGTCGACGCTAGCCGCATGCACTTTGAGCTCTTCAGCACTGGCGACATGGAGTTCAAGGTTGATACCCTGAGCATTGGCTCTGCCTCGCGGGCAACCTCCATCAACAGCAACGAGGCCAGATGCCCCAGCTCTGGCGCGGTCTCTGCGAATGGTGCTACGTGCCCTTTTGCATGAGTATAAACATGCCTAAGCTGAACAAACAAAAACACAAAACTATTCACGGTGCTGCTCTTGGCCAGGGACTAGGTTACGGGAAGTGATGAGGCGTTAAGGGTCCGGCGCATATCTTACAGTTTATTGTTGTATCTCCTTTTTCAAGATTCCTTTTGATGACATCTATTCTATTTGTCAAACCATAATACTATGTTCATGTTCTACTATCACACACTACAAGACTAGGGGTTTCAATAGGGCGGGATTGGTTCACTTGAATGAAACGACGGGAAGGAAAAGTACGAAACTCGGGCTGGGATTGGGTGGTGTCTAGAAAGCGAAAAGAGAAATTAACAGAATTTCATTCTTCTACCTGAATAAACAAACATGCTAAAACATAATACTCCGTCTATATAACCACAACTATAGCAAAGAATGAACTAGTGAATGAGTGATTCCAAATCGGTGTATACCCTATCCCGTACTCGCTTCTCAAGCGATCCCCCGTCTTTGCCCGGTGGCAAGGCAGGGAAGGCTAGTCAAAACGCATGAAATCAGGAGACATAGGACGAACAAAGGAAAAGACCGGATTTGCCAATGCAAGTTGCCAAAAGAAAACAGAAAAACCGGCGTTTCCGTCACTGTTCGTAGTTGTGAGACCTCTTCCAATGCCTAAGCAGATTGTCCCGCCTCGTAAACTTTGATGCACACCCCTCAAACCCGCAGATCACGTCCTCGGTGAGAATACCCTTGCTCGCCGCGTAGGCTTTGTGAGAAGCCCGGTAGTGACGATCCATGTCCCTCTGCTCTGCCTTGGTGGTGTTGCAGTTTGGATCGGCTTTGCATTTGACAGGCTTGTTGTGAGTCTTCATATGCTTGCTGTGTCGTATTAGTTAAAACATTATTAGTTTCATGTTTTGGAAACTTACTTCAAGTCTCTGTTACCACCGAAGGAGCGGTCACATTCGGAACAGTAGTAGTCAGTGGTCGCTTGCGTTGCAAGAGATGAAGATTCCAGTTGAACTGAGATGTCGTTAGCTTGTTTCTGTTTCGACTAAGATGAATGTAACCTACTGGGATCGGCAGTTGGATAAGAGCTGGGGTAATTCTGGGTTGCATAACCAGACCCTGAACTTAGTAAAACTTCATTGGGATTGACAGTTGCTGGTTGCTGCGTCATGTAATACAACATGCTTGGATCCTGAGTCTCTGAAGCACTCGAGGCCGTTGCGTATGCACCTGAGTTGAGGTCAGAGACGTGTAAGTCAGCGCTCTATTGGCTCTGACTTGGACCAGCCTGGCTGTACGAGACAAAGCCCTGGGTATCAGTATAACCAGGGTATGAAGCTTCGGAAGTTAAGTTGGGGTCAATGGGGATGTCGTCCTGTTGAGGTTGATGAGATCTGCTGGAACGACTGTGTTTGTGAGAACGGTCGCTTCGACGTGACATGTCGGAGATGGTAACTCTTGAGTATGACTTGCTTGGGTGTTGAGTTTGTTTGCTATTGTTCATTTAATCTTGAAGTTCCTGATGCCTTCGTTTGAGAGGGTATTCCAGGTTGATTTATACTTATTGACTGAGGCTCATATTGAATATCGTCTCTTTGGAGGCCGACTGGGGGCCGACAGCAATTGCATATCTCTAACATATTAATACAGTTGACTCCGCCAAACACTGCAAATGCTATCTTGAGAAGGTTTGAGAATACAATAGAAGACATCAGGCACGCAAAGACGGGCCACTCAATGGCGCAGATTGCAAATGAGGCAACTCGCGATATCACGACTCTGCCTCGGCGCCTGACTTTGCGACCCAGATACAGGTTAATTTCGGTGAACTTGCCCATGCTGAGTGGAATCATTGATCAAGATAAGGTGAAATAAGGCGATCGAATATGTCGGAGGCCGGCTGAGAAGAGGCAGATGTTGGTCACCCCGCATGATGGGCCTCCCAAAAGCCGGCCTCCAACATGAGGCTTGGACAAGGCAGATCTTGTGGGCAGAAAGAAATACAAAGCCAGAAAAGCTGAAAGGTCCAAGGTTTCTTCATTTCTCTTCGGGCTATAAGAGCAAGAGGATATCTCTTGTTGATTGACTCCAATAACTCTCAACTATTTTTACAGACTACCAGAACTCAAGCTTCCTGCCAAGACAAGGCTCTCGATAACGAAAATGATTATGGCCACCAGTAAGCCACCCTTACCTCTATAAAGTGCTCCCAATTGATAGTCTCCAGATGAACTCTTGCCTCTCAAGTCCAAGCAGAAACGTCGTCTCTATGAGCCCATCGTCCTGTACAAGGCACTCACTGACATCACCCACCAACAAGGCGCTCTCCGTCCAACTGAGCCCCCAGAAAGACCAAGAACTGAAGAAGAGAGATATTATGACTTTCTCCACAAGCTCGCTGGTATCTGCGATAGTACAAAGGGCGGCACCACCGTTACTTCAGTCGCCATACTTGACGAAGACGACAAGTACAAATACGTCTTTGCATCTAATCAGATATCTGATAGAGAACTTGGAGACACGCAAGATTTCCTGACAACAGTTCTGGGAAGGCTCTGTGACTTCCACAAGCTTCCTGCAGATGGGAAGGAAGCTGTTGAGAGCGAGCTTTTGAAGAATATTGTCGCATTCAACTCATCAAGGATAAACTGCTACCTTGCAGCGTTGAAGACAAAGAATATTGTGGAATGCCTGGAGTACTGCCGCCTCCAGACAGATGCAGTTGGTGAATTATACTGCCTCAATTATAAGGTTCAGAGTCAAGTCTAACAATGTATACAGACATTCCAGTTGAGGAGGGCTTAAGAGTTCTGGATCGAGCTCTTAAGGATACAACATTTAAGAACATGACCGAGAATCAGTGTAAGACTCATAAGCCTCTTTATTGCCACGCAGAAGCTAACCAGAGACCAGACCTCGAGACTTACAATACCATCCAACAAGCGCTTGAGACGTTTCTCACCCCTGCAGTCAAACGCTACATCGATCAACGCGCCACCAATGGTCGTTTCACTGAAGGCAGGAGCTTCATGTGTTGGTCTGAGTTACGCCATCACATATCACGTCTCCAAAGCTACCAAAGAACTGTACAAGGTCTCATCGATGCAGAGAACGAATGGTCAGACATTTTCCAAGAATTCGAAGTTGTTTCTGTGGCATCGAGCGAGACAGAGCTCAATCCTTTAGGCAGAAAGAGCGAGAATGCTTCAAACATTATTGGACGAATGTCTAGTAATGAGGCTTCGCGACAGAGATATTGCGATCTTGCTGAAAATCTACAGATGTTCAACTTGGATGATCGTATTAAAACTCAGTGTACCAAGAATGGTTTCAGGCCCTTTGTACACTGTGAGATTTTGGTGCTTGAGTGGATAATGGCGCTTAAACGGGACATGGCCCAGAAACATCATACAGAAGTCATATTCTTCAATGGCTGGAAATACATCGGGAGCAGCAAACCAGCATGCCAACTTTGTCGCTACTACTTCGACACTGCAGGCCAGCACAACGGTATCCGTACTCGAGCAGGCCATGGCAACCTGTATATCAACTGGCGATTCCCTGACCTTCACGAATCCGATGGCGCTCCTGGCCAGAGACGGCGACAGAACATCTTCAACTCAATGATAGAGAGAATTCGCGAGGATGCGTTCGGGGTTCTGCTGACAAGGAACTCGGAGGGTAAAAGGCATGACTCGAGTACTCATCCTCTCATGTCGGTGCGGTATACTGATGTGCAGACAGAGTGGAGTTCTCATGATATGCCCGATATTGATGAACTGGGTGAGGATTTTGCTAGAGGGCTTAGTTTGGACTCGCCGAGTAACAGTTTGGAGGATTCGGACTTTGATGATGAGGATGGTGGAACTAGTCTTTGATGAGAGTCGTTGTATGTAAGGGTGTCTATTTCGTGTCTTTTTTCTAGGCTGTATCTCATTTGTCTCGCCGACCTGCGTTTTTATAGCTTCGATCAATCCATGACTTAATGGTCATTTCGCTTGTGCCAAGGAGCAGTAGCCTCAAGAAGGTCCTTGTGAAGCTGGCTATCGCCACTGACCTTATACACCTCATCGATGAGCTGGTTACGCTGCATGAAGATCAAGAAGCCACCCCAAACAAAGTCAGCATAGCTTGGGGTCTTTCCCAAGAAAAAAGGTCCCTCCGAGTTCTCCTTCAAAAGAGCTTCGACATCTTGAATGTGTGGCTTTGCGTTATCCCAAGCCTGCTGGCCGCCTTCCTCCTTGTAGAGCTCATCGATAGCCTTACCGGCAAGCTTGGATCGTGTCTCGTGCCAGTAAGGAATGCTCTTTTCGCTGAGAATAGTGTTGGGAACGGTGTAGAAGTAGATGGGTCGAAGGGCGCTCATAATGTTGGGCATGATGGTGAAGAGCTTGGAAAGGACAGGGGAGTCCTTATGAACGGAGGGCTCAGGGTGGTCCTTTTCGATGCGCTCGAGGATCTTGTTGGAGTCCATGATGTACTCTCCATCGGGGAACTTGACGGTTGGGATGGTCCATGTTCCTGTGCTTGGGTTGGCTGGGACACTGAGGAGTGTTAGTCGAGTTGTCGTGAGAGTGGTAGTGGTGACTCACTGAGGCTCAAGAGTGGGCTTGATGTCAGGGTACTCAAGCTGGTCATTGATCAGTATAAGCCCAAAATGTAGCTAATTTATGTACATACCCATTCAGTCTTGTAGTCAATTCCCTTGAAGTTCAAGAGAAAACGAGCTGTTGTTGATTTAGCAATGATATGATGAGGGAGGACAAGGGAACTCACTCTTCCAAGGGTTGAGAGACCAAGCACCAAGAGGATCTCTGCTTGGGAGATCAAAGAGGATGTGTTGCTCTGAAGCCATTTTGATGTTGTTGTTGATAGTGAATCGTCTGTTGTAGAGGCTGAGGTGAAAGTTGTAAAGAATAAAGAGAATGAACCTTTACGGGTAATCTGTGTCATTATCAGTTAATTCGTTCGAGTTCCAGAAGGAGCTCATGAGGGGGAAGGAGGGGCAATAGTGGGGAGTTAAGCTGTCATGGATGGAGATCTTCGGTATTGGACCGAGGACCCTGATCAACGAATCAGCGTTGATCTTTGGAGCGTTCAACCTAAGACTATGTTCGAATGTCAATAGAGTTTATCCAACAAAAGTGAAGCTAACTAACTATTTTCGTGGATATAGTGTTGTACGGTTGGGTGTCTATCATGATAAGGTTGGGCCAACTAGTGCTTCTTACATACCAGCGTAAGCTCTACCTAAGTAATGGGCTTATTATGCTTTAAGGATATCAAATTGCACTTTTCAAAGCTCTTCTTTGACCTTAAATCCATCGACTGGAGATTTACATAGGATTTCTCATTTTTATTGGATGCCTAATCTTGGATAATTACACAGTCAGCCTAGGCCCGAGCATGCAAATTCGCAGAAAATTCAAGTGTAATTCCAGCAGTGGCGAGTTTTGAGCTGCCATCATGAGTTTACAAAGCAACTCATGGCCAAATGAACGATTTAGCCAATGGAAACATATGCTAAAAATAGTTGATGGAGTAGGCAAGTTCGATATATGCCCTATAGCTTCACGATGAATTGCAACGACGAATCCCCCGTGCCAGTGATTTCAAATGAGATTGCCCAACCATGATTCTCATTTTGAAAACAACAAAACCATGGAGAGCTGACAAGGCCAATCTCCTCGGGCTCCGACCTGAACGATCTGGAGCAGTCTCTTCAGTGGCAATGGTGCTGGCTATGCCCGCCTTGTAAGGCTTGATGCTCATATACCGGTAACACCTATAACACAATATGAAACCGCCATCTTTGTCAGCTACACCGTCAACTCAAACCCATGCATTTCCTTCAGCCTTATGGGGATAGGTGCAGCGTCGAAGATGGACCATTCAACACGGGATTCCGTGTCACCACTACTAACAAGAAGGCCAAGATAGTGGGGAACGAGTGGGAGAGCGAGCGAAAGGGATCCAGGCTGAGCGTTTTACCCCTGTCGTTATGCAACCACTACTCAGCCCCCAAAAGAGGATCTGTGGACCAATTCAACCTGGTCCAAAATCCTTCGACGTCACAGACATGAATATTGTTGGTTGATTCTTGGGCTGAGACACAGCCAATGAGCCTTATATTACAGACTATCGGAGGCGTTGAATCCTACTCTGTGTGCCTAGAATTAGCTTTTTGCATTGCATACAAGAGACCCCTTGCCCCCCCCACATCAGTTCTCTAATTTCTTGGAGCTCTTCTGCTGTTCTTGTCACAGAGTACTGTCCAGCACACTGATTGTAGCGACAAGCGCAGCAACACAGAACATAATGGCCACGATACAAAGGCCCACACCGCCAAATGCGTCTGAAAAGACAGACTCATCAGAGCGCCCTACAACTCCAAGGTCAGTAAACCACAGCTCTATTATTCGGCCAATAGCTAATTCGGATCAGAGTAATTCGCAGCGTCGTTCATGATGAGGGCCTCCCAGAAGTTGTCCACCCAAATCAACCCACAAATGTCATAGAGTACTACGATGCTCCGATACCCGTAGATTCCGAGACAGATAAACGATACAACGAAGCTCCCATTCCAATTACTACAATCGACAATTCTGAACCTCCACCTCCGTTGCCAGCTCGCTATTCTACCAATACACCGCAGCCTCAGTACCCCTACCCCTACAGCCCAGGCGGATATGCTCAGCCACAACATCCTGGTTTCGGCGCCCAGTCACCGCAACTACCGCCGTACAACAACAACCAAGTTGTGACATACGTGACGCCTCTCGATCAGCTTGGAGATCACCCAAAGTTTGTGGATTGCCCGTTCTGCAGATGTCGTGCAGAGACTCGAGTGAAGAAGACATCTTCGAAAATAACGCAGTAAGATCCCCCGAAGCAGCTTATGAGATTTCCCAACCTAACATCATGTAGCGTTTCTGCAGCAGCCCTCGGATTCACAACAATAGCAGGCGCTGCTGTTCCTTATGCTGGAAAGTGGGCTTCTCACACAGTTCACTACTGTAGCAACTGCGATCATAAAGTGGCGATTCGAAAATGGGGATCAAGGCAGATGAAGCCTCTGGGAACACCAGATCATCTAAGGCAGGCTTCAAGATATGCTCCTGCTCATTCACCGAGCATGTCCAGTGGCTCAACGAGAGGTTAGGAATGATCTTTTCGAGTGACGACAAGGGATTGATACCCAGGGGAGGAATATTTTTCAAAGCGGAAGAGAACTACTACTTGATTTCAATATCTATAATACATGCGACACTGGCAAAGAATTATCTATCACAACATATGGCCCAACTTGCAATTATTGCATCTTTCATCTGCAGTCTTCAAACTTGAACGTCGAGTATAGCACGAAACTGACTGCAAGAATCCATGGCTCATGCCTTCCTTGCCTACCTTAAGGTACATATAAGTCATGGATGGTCCTCGCAAGCGCTGGCTACTCATCATCTCATTCTTCGACAAACAACACTCATCAAGAACCTTTCTCATTCTTTCAAACAATACATACCGAGAACGTTTACCCTGCTTTAAAGAATCACGATTATTCCTTTATTACATCCAGTCGAAGATTACTTCATCGATTACAATGGTAGAACAGGCCTATCTTCGTCCAAGGCAAATCGTGTTAAGTACGAATTCTCAGGTCTATCCCCCCGACCAAAGCTGACTCTTACAGCGAACCTTCCCCACGGGACCATACCCGCTGAAGTTGAAAGAGTGCTCGTCAAGAACGGCTATCGTGATATCGTATGCACCAGCGAACAGAACACCCGAGACTGCGTTGTTACTTTCCCTGATTGGGCTAGGGCTTCGAACGCGTTGGATCATCTGAATATCAAAATAAAGGGAAACGAAATCGTCGCCAAACGACGCGAACCGAAGCTTGACCGTGAATCCAACGATGAAGAACAACGAGGGCAGGACGGGAATACACATTCAGGAGACGCTGGCAGTCCTAATGCTCAGGCCGACAAAAGAAGCGAGAGCAGAACCCCTGACTTTGCGCTCGAAGAAACGAATGCTATTCAGGAAGGGCGCAGGGTGTATTTTCGTGTCCTGGCTAGGAATTCCAATCTAGAAACGCTGAATAAGGTCTTGTCGAAATTCAAGCCGTATGTGGACATAACCAGGACGTATCAGATGTTTGCTAATCCAAAAGCTAGAACTGCGGTTGGGACACGATGTCCACTTGACGAGAGCCAAGGAGCCCTACCGGTAAACCATGAATATTGCTACAACGATTTTAAAACCAAGAAAGAAGCAGATGAAGTAGCAAAGGCAATTGATGGCAAGGAGAGTGTTCTTGGTCGACTCGAGGCCTGGGCTTCAGCGAAGACATCCTCTAACGAACCTAAGCCTAAGCCGAACTTGCCGAAGTCCAAGCAGAGCAGGGCTTTGGTTGTCGAGGAATGGTGAGGGGACCTTGGTGAGGATGAGGCTCAATGAGGACTTGTAGTTGCAGAGCAAGTGGTGCGTAAACGGCTGAACACGACTTTAGAATGCAATGATCTCTGGAAGGCGCTTTGAGGTTTGTATTCGACATGGTAAATGGCATGACCACGAGTTTACAACATGGTATTAAGCGGTACATTGAGATTGGGAGCGATCCATAGTACGATATCTCTGTATCAGCTCTGATTTGAGTTGTGCTATGGATAGACCTAGCGTGTTGGCAATTTTCGAAAATCAATTGATCATCCCTCACGTCCGCCGATGACTTTCGATATGAGCGAGGTCTCCTTTGAAAATACTAATAGATTTAGAATAAATATCAAGATAAAATGAACGGAAGGATAGAAAGTATTCCAAAACGAAGGAACTTTATATATCTTATATTCTTTATTAAGCAAATGCTACTATTTTATATGTTTTTTTTTATTTAATTTTTTTTACCTACAAGTTTTTATCAGCAGTTTGACAATCCTAGCCCGGAAAGACTGGCCATTTCTTTTGTCACGTTGGGGCGTAAATGAGCAGTTATCAGTGTCCTTTCATACGATTATCGTCAGAGAAACATGGGACTCCAGAGAGCCAGGCGTATTCCGATTGTTCTTTCGTTATAAGTTTCATTAGATAGACTTTGATGGGGCCGAAAAGCGTTGCTGACAGGTGGGATGGCTTCTTTTGACCAATTGCAGATCATGACAATGTCGATCGGGATAAGTCACGGTTTAGGTGTTGAGGTCAGAAGCTTATTTTCTGCCCCTGTCAGAGTCAGCACTGAAGCTGGGGATCTAGAACGAAATTTGATTTGTATACTAATGGTGTGGATATCTGTCAATCTGCAGAGAACAATTATATTTGATAATGTTGCAGTCCAGATTCATCTAGCCATTGCTGCTTCTTGTACAGTGTATTTATTATAGTGTCTCTTCAGCGCTGTAGTGCATGCATGGATCAGTCTCTACTGATCTAGGGTCTTGGGACAAAAAACAGACTCTATTGAGAACATATTCCTCTCATAAGTTAAATCGTACGATGTCAATTCTGGGTATAAGACACTTTAATTGACTCCAATTGGTCCAAAGGCAATAAAATGGCTTGGTGGCGTCGATCGACGGCAAGACTAAGGTAGGTAGTGAGTGGTAGCACGTACCTGTAATTAGGGGTCATGGTAAATTTCTCAATCCCAATTCCACTCCCTAACAACTCCTACTTCTCGCACGACATCTTCAGCCACGTCGTCGCACGGAATCGCACCAATGGACGACTCAATAGAGCATCACGACATTCTCATTCTGGGAGCTGGTCTCTCCGGTATCAATACCGCCTATGTTCTCAACCAGAAACTCCCCCACCGCTCGTACACGATCCTCGAGGCGCAATCGGTCATTGGCGGAACATGGCGCTTCTTTCGATATCCCGGCTTTCGATCCGACTCTTTCATGACAGCTTTTGGTCTACCATGGTATCCTTGGAGACACAATCATAAGATGGCGCAGGCGGGCGAGATTGTGGAGTATCTGGAGGAAGCTGTTGATGCAGCGGGCTTGCGGGACAAGATTCGACTGCGACATAAGATGGTGGCATGTGAATGGCAAACGGATGAGCAACACTGGAGGCTAGAAGTTGATGCGGATGGCGATCGAAAGACCTTCATCGCCAATTTCGTCATCAGTTGCGTTGGGTACTACGCGTACGATAAGGCCTTTCAGACGACAATTCCTGGGCTCAAGGGCTTTGGTGGTCAGGTCGTTCACCCTCAGTGGTGGCCTGAAGACCTCGACTACTCTGGCAAACGAGTCATTGTTATCGGATCAGGTGCCACAGCAGTCACGGTTGTCCCATCTCTCGCTGAGAAGGCAGGGATGGTGACCATGCTTCAGCGCAGTCCATCTTTCGTCATCTCCCGCTCAACATCTTCCAGCCTCGACTCTTGCCTGAAATATCTTCTGCCTTTCTCATTAGCATACTGGCTGATATACTGTAAAGATGTGTTTCTGGAAGTGTTCTCCACCCAGCTTCTCCTCAACTTCCCTACACTTGGACGCAAAGTCTTAATGAAGGAGATGAAAGAGGAGTTGCCCAAGGATATTGATGTCAATGTTCACTTCAACCCCAGGTACAATCCTTTCGAGCAAAGACTTTGCATGTGTCCAGATGGAGACTTCTTCAAAGCTCTACATAAGGATAACTGCGAGATTGTGACAGACACCACCGAGACTGTTACAAAAGATGGCATTCTTCTCAACTCAGGTCGCAAACTTGAAGCCGATATCATTGTCACCGCGACAGGATTGTACTTCCAACTCTTCGGTGGCATCATCCCGTTGGTAGATGGTCAACCCATTGACGTCGGCTCACACTACGCCTGGCGTGGATGCATGGTAGACTCTGTCCCAAATATGGGCTTTGTTATGGGCTACGTGACAACCTCATGGACTCCAGGCGCTGACCTTATGGCCAAGACCTTGATAAGTGTTGTCAAGGAAATGGAGAAGACGGGATCAACAAGCGTTATGCCAGTCCTCAATGAAAAGGATAGGAGCAAGCCGAAGAAGCTTCCAGTCAGTGCTACCAGCTCCTATTTTGTCAAGGCGGCGGATCGTATGCCCAAAGTGACTGACGAAGGTCCATGGTATGGACGGGTACACTTGGTCAAGGACTGGTGGGCGTGGATGATGGGAGACGTGACAACCGGGCTTCTCTACAATGGAGGACAAAGAAAGAAGGAGATTTGAGATATAGGTTTTGGGAAGAAGGGAAACCCCACGAGTTTGCTTCTCCGGATTGTTAGGTTGGTGGCATTTGCTTTGGATCTGGCTTTCACCGGAGGGTACATGGCTGGACACGATTCATGAATGATGAAAACAATATCTTGTCTGGATCTTATAATCTTATACCTTGCATACAATTCAGGCTGAAATCAAGTCTCTGCGGTCGAGTTGATGAGCAATTGTTCTTGATTCCTGCCGAGGCATTCATTGGTGGTCGAAAATACCTACAGCCAGAGTCAGGCCTGGGTCTAGAACTGACACAATTGAAGCAAAACGCCTTAAGTTCTTCCCGTCTTCGGGCGCTTCCGTCAACCCACAATGGTTCTTTTACTGATTTGCTATTCTCCGATTCGTTTACTTCACTTATCAAGATCGACCATCTGGGTCTTGGTGAAGATATGCATCTGAAGTGGCATCTAGGCATCTTCTTACACATGCTGATACCAAGGTCCAGTTGCGCTCGGTTACATCCTTGCTTTGAACCCTGCCTTATCCACGTCAACTTCTAATATCAACATCATCAGTTGAGCGAATCTTAAGATCTGAAATAATGGGCACCTGATCCTACATGAATCCTGCGCCACTTCATGGCACCCAAGCGGATCGGACTTTAAGACTAATCTAGCCCAAAGTCACGACCCCTTGACCTTGCCGAAAAGACACAGTTCTTTGCTTTGGATGTCATTGGCGATGTATCCTTCGGAGAACCATTCGGATACTTGACCAAAGACGAAGATCTCTTCCAATACAATGAGATAAATGCTAGTTCGCTTCCGGTCATGAATATTGTATCCGTCTATCCCCGGCTAGGAAGAATTGCTCATCGGTGGCCATTGAGTCTGTTGCTACCACGAGAGTAGGATCAGGTTGGCTTTGGGCGACTGATGGGTGAGTTATTGATGAGTTGGTAATGATTGAAGCTGACCTTCGTAGGTTCGCAAGGCATATTGTTCGCAAAAGACTTGCTGAAGGCACTACACTGCGCAAGGATATGATGCAGATGCATATCGCCAGCGGCATGAACGAGGGAACCCATTCAGCAAGCCTTCATCTCAATGGAAGTTCATTACAAACGTGTCAAGGACACTGCACTGACAATTCTTAGCATCGCTGGCTCCAACTCGACTGCACATGCTCTACGCATGATCATCCTCTCCCTCATCACAAACCCAACAGCATATCGCTCCCTTATCGCCGAAATCCGCACCGTCTCCTCGTCAGTCAGTGATCCCATCTCCTGGGCACAGACTCAGACATTACCATATCTCCAAGCCGTGATTCGCGAAGGCCTGCGCATGTGGCCTCCCATCGCCGGTCTTGGTTTCAAGCAAGTGCCCCCAGAAGGCGACATCATCAACGGCTTCTTCGTCTCAGGTGGAACCCAGATCGGTCAGGGATTCTACGCCGTTGGTCGCTCTCGGCTTGTTTGGGGCGATGATACTGATGTGTTCCGCCCTGAAAGGTGGTCACTCGCTGGTGAAGACAGGTTGCGGGACATGATAGCAGCACTTGACACACACATTGGCCACGGTAAATACTCGTGTTTGGGAAAGCCAATCGCTCTTATGGAAATTCATAAAGCTGTTTTTGAGGTACGTAATCCCATGCAACACAACACGCTCGAAAGGTTATGCTAAAGGGCTCCAGTTGTTCAAACGCTACGACTTTGCTGTACTGAATCCCGAGAGACCCATCAAGACCCAAACTTCAGTCTTTCTCTTTGCTTCTGACTTTTGGGTCACGGTCACCAGGCGTGACGAGCCAGAGAACTAATTTCCAGCGTGGGAGTAACTTGGCACAAAGCTGTTGTGTGTAATTATCTTATATTCTAGATGTGTCTGGACACCTAATGCCATGCATTGCCTCAAGAAGACCTCTGCATGGCAGACGAACAATTTAGCTCAGGGTGGCTTCGCCCTCCGTACGTGTTGATGAGTTTCAGCAAGCGGATCAGCCCCAGTCCTTGTCCCTATTGTTCCAAGTCTGCATGTTCATGGATCCAAAGTCGAGGTTGAGCTGCATGGAGTGTCTTAACGAATCCGTGTCTTAAAGCCCCTCTTGTAATGTTAAATGGGTATCCATGTATTCAAACAACACACAAAACAAAGAATTCCACTTTGTCTGCGCTAGAAGAAAAGTACTGAAAGACGTTGTCCCAAGCCCTCGACAATCAAATCTCCTCTTCTTCGGGCTTCCTCGATGGCGTACCAAGTGTCTCAAGCCCTCTGGCCCCCACCATTTCCACTGGAACATTTGCTGAAACTTCCACACCCTTCCCTTCAACCACCTTCCCTTGTCCCATAGCTTCTTGGTATTTCCGACCCGTCTCATCTAGTAAAGCTTGAACCTCTCCTTCTCGTTTCACTATTTCTTCACGTTCTTTCTTAAGCTTCTCCACTCGGTTTTGTTTGCCCTTCATCTCCTCCTCCATTCCCTTGAGTGTAGTCTGTAGCCGAGCAAGACACTCTGTCAAGCTAGGTAAAGGTGATATCTTGGGTGGTGCTTGTAACAGGTCCTGGCTGGGATCTTTCCGGGGCTTCTTCAACCCGTCCATACCTGCACGTGTCTGCGCAGCTTCGTACGCGATTCGTCTTTCAGCATCGCTGTCGGATGAAGAATCTGAAGTGTGTCCTTCAGCAGCCGTAATGAGTTCCTCCATCATTTTCCGGTCTTGTTTCCGCCTCTCTTTTTCGGCACGTCTGCCCAGAGAAAGTCCACCATCCTCAACGTAGCTATCGAAACCTTCACCGAGATCCTCGTCCTCAGCTATTAAACGTGTATCATCCTTCTTCTTCCGCCCAAATGGGTCATCGTCATCTTCAACTGATAGAAAGTCATTCTCCAGAGCTAACCGTTTACGCCGTTCCTTCTTTTCTAGAATTTCGGCTTCGGTTAAGATAGCCGTTGGTTGTGGTTGGTTAAACTCTGACGAATCAACAACGACAGCGCCCTCAAGCTCTGAGGCATCCAGATCCATGAGATCGCCATCGTCCGGTGTTAGCGTTGATGGTTTTTGTGGCGTGTTTGGTGTTGAGGATTGTAACTCTTCGAGGTATTCTTTGCTATATTTGGGTCGATCGTCATCGTCCCCAATAGGCCTCATGGGAAGACCTTTCGTGCCTAATCCTCGTTTGATAGCACTGTTTTCTAATGCACGCCCCAAAGGCAACTTTTTGGGAGTGAACACCTCGGTGGTCTCATCATCTCCCGCAGCGCTATCGTCTCCACCAAAGGATAGCCGTGAAGATTTCGGTTTCTTCTTCCCTTTCAACGATCCTGATCGACTAATCGCCGGCCGAACAACCACTGGTCCATCATCCTCGTCATCATTCGCGGCTGGTGTATCTCCTAAGCCCTCGCCGTCTGCTGGGTTGAAGCTCTTCCTTAACCCGGATTGCCGAAAGGGTTTCCGGCCAGCCTTTGCGCCGAATAATGGTTTAACAGGTTCTGTATTCACAAGGGTCAGCCTTGATCTCATCAGCAAGAGTCGCAATTTCAAAATCTGGGGATACTCACCATCGCTAGCGGCACTGTCGCCGGTTGCTACCGACGGGACATTTTCGCTGATGTCCTCATCGGCGACCTTGATGACCTTGGCCTTTCGTTTCGCAGAGAAACTCATTATGCGATTAATTTTAATGTCGGCGCATTAATTGAGAAACTGAGACAGAGTTCGCGACACGGATGAAAGTGACGTGCATTTTGGCTTGAAATCTTATCAGCACGTGACGTTGAATTCCTCCCCAGAGAAATGGAGATAGCTCTAGGCCGCGATCGCGTCGCATGAAACAGCATCCAACTATTCAACCATCAACTGCTCAAGATGGCGCCCGCACAACCTGAGCTGAAGAAGGCAAGTTTTGATCTTTTCTGAGTCGCATGCTCGTCAGCTGCCTCTTCGGCGTTTCTCCCAAACTGAAGCATTGCGATCTGTTGCAGCTGATCCATAGCTAACTTTTCTATACAGTACCTCGACAAGAGACTGTTCGTCCAGTTGAACGGCAGCCGAAAGGTCATCGGTATCCTCCGCGGTTACGATGTGAGCAGTATCCACCTGGTTATACAAACATAACTAACGGAAACAGGTCTTCCTGAACATCGTTCTCGACGAAGCGGTAGAAGAGAAGGACGGAGGAGAGAAGCAGCGAATTGGCATGGTTGTACGTTTCCCTGATGCATTTCCAGATTCCAAAGACAAGATACTAACATTTGGATAGGTCATTCGTGGTAACTCCGTAGTAATGCTCGAAGCTCTGGAAAGAATCGGCGGCGATGACCGACGTGGAGACCGATAATCCTGAAGAATGGCAGAAACACTGGAAGAGACGACGGAAATTATGTGATCTTTATTGGCGTTAAGGTCGAAAATGAGACAAGTCCTTGTGGGGGCAGTTTGTTTGGGTCACGTCTTGCTAGATGTCAAGAGAGGATATCCTCGAATTGTTATACCATGTCCAGCCAAGCATTACACTACTCCTTCTTCTCCCAAGCCTTCTCGTCATAAGAGTCCATCAACTGGCCAGCATATGCCTTTTGCCAACCCTTGATACCTCCAATCAGAATTTCAGCTTTGATATCAGTCTCTTCAACCTCATCGAGGTAGTCCTGCATCCAGCCAGCACATCGTGGGCCTCGACTCCCGCAGCTCCCTGAAGCATAATGAGTACTGGGTCAGGCTTAGTTATTTAGGTAATGACTTACCGCAATAAAAGATGATTCTCTTGATACCTGCCTGTTTGACAAGCTGATAGACCTGAGGACGGGTCTGATAGAATGTATGAGCAGGGAGATTAATGGATGTAGTAATAGTACCGCCCTCCCAGTCTGCCCTTCG
Source organism: Fusarium algeriense (assembly GCA_002982035.1). NCBI lineage: Eukaryota > Fungi > Ascomycota > Sordariomycetes > Hypocreales > Nectriaceae > Fusarium > Fusarium algeriense. The sequence goes on from PVPY01000181.1 coordinate 121,568, forward strand.
CACATCGACAAGCAAAAAGTCCCTGTGGGCATTCTTCCCAGAAGCCTCATTCACTTCAATAAGCTTAGCGATAATGGATGGGTCGGTTCGAGGGCATTCAGCTTTTGGCTCAGGGAATTCCTCCCACCATTGCTTTTGCGGGGTGTCTTGCGGGGCATCTTCTCCCATGATGTGAATTGCTAAGTGCAGAAGGGAGTAAATTTGTGTTTTCAGGTTGGTATTATCTGCAGAAGGAGTTTCAAGTGGGCTTTGAGGAGATTGTTTAGCTTGTGAGACGAGAGTTTGGGTGAATTGATGGAGGCTGATGATGACGGTATGGGGTGCCGCTCCGGAAGTTTTGCCCCGAATCTGCTTGTATAATACGGTTTGACCCGGACATTTGTCTTTTTCTTCTTATCAATCAGCACCTGAAATATTCCTTCTCGATATTATAGTTCCTTTTTTAGGGGTATATTATATGGTATGAATACGACCAAAGAGTAAAATAGCGATTAGATTAGTGTTCAATCCTGTTCTAACTTGAACCCTTGAGTTAATCCTCTCTCTCCTCTTCATGTTACACTGGCGCATGAATATCTAAGCAAAGGATTGTCGCAAGTCACGCCATTTAGAAATATCATTCATTGGATTTCTTTTTATAGATGAATATCATGTAGCAGGATTTACTGGAAAATCTGTCGAGCCAAAACTGTGAAAAGGTACAGCATAAATCAGATGTATCCAATCTGAAGGAATTTTTCCTTGTCACAAAACTCCAAACTGGCGAATCCTTTCCCCAAAAGACTTAAGCAAAGAATATCAAATCCGGGAAGCCAGAGCACAAAGATCATCGAGTGCCAACAGCCTCAGGAATCCAAATATATTTGGTTTCATGAGCTCCAGGGCGTCACTCCAAGAAGCCTAAGTGCATTTTCGAAAACCTGCCTTGTGTTCTCGTAGAGTGCGAGTCTCGCTTCATTGGCAGTTTCGAGACCGGTCCAGTCCTTCTCATCATCTTCGTCGAGAGTTTGCATGACTTGGTCGACCAGTCGCAACAAGTATCCTACAATGAAAGATGGCTCCAGTGTTTTGAAGGAGCCATGCGCAGCATCTGGATATTGCAGCAGTATTCGCAAAAGCTCAGCGTAGTCAGTTGTTTCCAGAGAAGTATGATCCAAAATGGTATAATCGAACTGAGCTGGCTGTGACCCCAGCTGGGCTAGTAAACGGGCATAACAGTTCTGGATAGCCGCGCCTGTCTCTCCTTCAAGCGATATCATCTTCTTAGGATCAATCGCATATGAGGTAGTCCGTTTGTGATAGTGATCTTGGATGAAGAGGCCAGCAAGACTAAGTTGCTTCTCTGACGCCTCGGACTTTTCCACATAGCATGCCTCCTCTTCCTCCTCTTCAAGACCAGCATGTGCCATGGATTGGCAGCCGTCCAGGTAGTCGCTCAGAAGGGCTGCTCCTTTGAGTTCCTCGGGAAGGCCATTGATCCTAGCAAATGGTACGTGTTGAATGCGTTCGGCAAGATCCTGTCTTCCCATAAGCTCAAGGGTCTTGGTCACTCGGTGAAAATGCATCTCTTGTTCCATCGCAACCACGTAGATCATCTTGTCGAACTTGTGCTTCTTATATCGATCGAACACTGCTGCAAGATCGCGTAGCAGATACGAAGTCGTTCCATTTCGGTAACGTACTACTGCGAGTGAGAGTCCTTTTGCGTCGTGTTTTGAAAAGTCAATCTTCCAAGAGTCATCGTGCTCCTCGTAGATACCTTTGTCCTTCAAGATCTGTTCTACTTCGGCGATAGACTCGGAGGTGACCTGTGACTCTCCAGAATATTCATCAAACGTTACCCCGAGTTGCGCATACGAATCGGTGTAGTCCTGGACGGTGGCATCACGAAAACGTTGCCATACTGCAATCGTGTCTGGGTCCTTGTCCTCCATTTTCTTGAAGAGGATGTCTCGCTCAGCATACAAGCCCCGTGACTCGATCTCTGTGACATCTTGTCCGTTCGCCTTTGCAGTCTTGCATTCTTCCACCTCTGGCTTGAAGAGATCCTGGATTTTGTGATTTACTTCAAGGAGATGACGGAGTGTCTGCTTAGCAAACTCCTCTTCTGAGCCAAATCGTTCCCAGCCAGCTGCAAGGAGGCCGATCTGCTTTCCCCAGTCCCCCAGGTAGTTCATCTTGACAACTTCCCATCCCATATTAGCATAGATGTTTGCAATAAATGTGCCAATCAGGGTGCTACGTAAATGCGACACCTGAAACTCACTCGCCATGTTCGGGGATGAATATTCCACGATGACCTTCTTTTTCAATCCATCAGGCGAAGCAGGATCGGCAAGACCGAGCGATGTGTCATATCCGTACGAGGCATTTCTATCACTGATGTATGACAGCAGGAGCCGAGGCAGGGTATTGGGTGAGAAGAAGACCTGCAGGCGAATGCCATCCTTCAGAGGGCATCCAAAGGGGGGTGTCCTTGGTAACTGTGTGAGATACGTGTCAGTAACCACTAGCATCTCTGTGTCAAGTGATCATACTTTTTGAAGAAGATCTTTCACCAAATCTTCGGGGTTGACGCCCTTGAGTCTAAGCCTCGGAGCAACAATCACAAGGTCACCCATTCCTGTAATGTTGGACGTCTGTATGGCATCATAAGCTACCTGTCTATCGCAGTCAAGAAGCTTCTGTAGAGTGTCGGCGAGGTAGACTCGGAAGATGTCCTGTGGGTTGTGCACGATGTCTGCGTCGGGGTATTCCGGGATTGGCGTATCCAGTCCTGCCCTTCCAAGAAGATTTTCGATGCCGCTGACCGAGCATGTTGTTGCTGCCATAGCCACGATGGTGCTTTGATGGTGCTGAGGTTCGAGTAGAGTGAGTCAAATGTTAGCGTCTTGATTGCCTCGCGAAGGCAGCCATTCGAGCTAAAAACGAGGGGGTATAAGTCCATTTGAAAGATGGGCTTAGGAGGAGTTGGGCATCAAGAACTTCGTAGTTTCACAGCCTCATGTTGACAAGCGAAACTATGATTTGTTGGCAGTACTTCTTCGCCGTTGATGCTGTCGATATGCGGGATGAGCTGGCAGCCACCCCAAACAAATCAGAAATGAGGCTGCCGGGGAGTAATTGGCTCTAAACTCACCGGGTTAAAGCAGAGTGGTGCACCACTCATTTCGCGATAGAGGCAGGTTGCACTTGGGATTTTATCGCATGTCGTGCCATTGACACCCGCGACTGGTAAACGTGTCATATCTCAAACATGAGGATCTTGTTGCCCAATACCTGGTATACGGATCACAGATATCAATGCAGGTGATAAAGAAAGGAAAGGAAGCCGAGTGATTGGAGGTTCCAGGCGTGGCGATTCGCTGAATGATTTTGAGGCCAGCCAGTCTTATAAGCACCCAACTTGACAATTCCAGCTTCTTTTCGTACGCAGACGCCTTGTCGGTTGATGACCACATGTGAAAACTGTCAAATGACTATCAATNNTGTATTCAGAATTCACATTGTCTTGTTGTTAACTCACTTGGAATTTCTTTTCATTCATCTTTCAATGTAAAAACATTATAGCTTAGCCGCATAGCCATAACCAATCAACAAGGTCCCCCGACAAACCAACCACTACCTGTGCAATTCCAGTGCCCCTAGTACTTCGTAAGTTTGTCGTGAATCGCGATCCTTCACATGAAGATCTGATCATGCTGCCTTGCGCCGTCGAGAATAATACCAACACACAAACCATATGATTCCGGGTATACAAATGGCATTGAAAATGATTACCATTGTGATAAACCCTGGCCAGGCATCTGAGTCTCCGGTAGCTGGCTTTCCAGCATAAACTTGAGCAATCAAGTTCAATATTCCTAAAACCTGTTCACGCTTAGCGTCCAATTTGAGGCAAGGAAGTCTAAGTCGATGGCTTGACATACAAACGCTGCTATCGTGACTTGAACAATAATCTCGTCTCTATTTTGCTTCTCATCGGCACATTCAATTTTTCTCTGCAATATACGCCCAGTTAGCATAGTTAATTAAGAGAAGCTTCTAACTAGAACGTTCAGAAGCATCAAGAAATGAATCTTACCTCACGCCTCACATCCTCAACCGCATCTTTAAGTTGCTCCAGGCTGGTATCAATGTCTCGGAGCTTGCCACAAAGGTTTTTGATCAAGCGTAAGGATCTGAAGGCACCTGGATCGGCCTGCAAGCCTTGCCAAAGCGGTCCATAGGGTACTTCGTCTGACCCAACTCTAAGATCGTCGGCCAGAAAATGGCTCACCTTTTGTGCCAGCCTTGAGTTGAAATGAATGACCCTATTCAATGTCAATGGGAATAGCCTTCGCCATTCTTGCATTCTGCGGCGCAAAGCTGGGCCGGCAGAGTTGTCCTGTGGGATGGCGACCTATAGAGGCAATGAGAATATGTTACCGAAAAGTGGAGATCGCCTTTCTCTAATTCAAGACGGGCCTATGACTTACATATGAATCCATGCTCTTTTTAAGACACTCCGATATGTTTCCATGATACTCCACAACTTTCTCGAGACGCTTTGCTAGAGCTACAAGTGAGTATGCGCGAGGAGATCGGGTTCTCCTGAGCTCAGCCTCACGAATAATTGGATCTTCGGTTCCATCTAAGCGCGCTATATCGTCGTTGTCGTCCTCTTCGGTCCATGGCTCTTCTTCAAAGAAGTCATCTTCCAGACAGACGGTGGTTGAATGCTGTTCACTACGGCCCGTGATCGTGAGTGAATAAACAGCTACGTGTAGAACAGCATTATCCTCAACGCAGTTGCTGTCGTTCGGATCATGTGGCGGAGGTAATTGACACTTGAGATTAAGAAAGCCAAGCTCGTAGCGCGCTCGAAGTTTCCGATTGTTCGAAAAACTCCTAGTGTCAGACTGATCTAGAGTACCGATGGCGAGAAAGGGGATATTATAAGCAATGAGAAAGCTGCTACCCCACCAGTCCTGCCAAAGCCCCAGGTCAGCGGCCTTAATCAAAGGCTTGAATTTACGTGATTTGCTATGTTTCACGTACAGGGTCGCTCAACCCCAGTTCAGGAACCGGGCTTGGGCTGAGATAGCTCGCAAAAAGATGGCGAAGGGCGTAGACTTGTGATGCAGGTGCTGTCCTGATGAGTGCAAGTATGCTAGCTCCATTTGGGTTGTAAATATATCTTTACAAAACAAGGTAGGTAGTTAGTACAGTAACAAGGCTCTCGGTCTTCTGAATGACTTACATGCGTCTAATGTTACCGAATATCAACCCTGTATCATTGGGAAAGCGCTATAAACACATACATCAGTCAGCTTCTATGTTTTTTTATTTTTGCTCAGCGGCTAACACTATGATGAAAGAAATCACTGCTTACCTCCTCTTTCAGTGCTTTATACAAGTCGCCATTGTTCAAGAAGCAATAATGTAGCGGTCGAGGGGGGCCTGTACTTTGCGGGATCAAACTGCAGTCCGATAGCCACGCTTTTGGCGATTGCACATCTTGTAGGCGCGTATTACCAGGAGCATCCGGAATGAAAGTTGACAGGACCAAATCTGCCCCCTCACATAATTCTTCAATCTGTGCCGTTCTGTCTTCCCAGCGGGGTGAACTTGGGTAAGGAATCATAAAAGCCGCGATGTCATCAACTTCTTCTTCGGTTTCTCTGAGAACTTGGAGCCATGGCTTGTTCTCAGCCGCAGCTCTGATCCTGATTCTGGTCCCAAAGCGCCTTCCCCACTCATGCCTGTCTACCCATTCGGATCTAGCAGCCGCTACGAGCTCGAAAGTAGCTGTAGTTACACGTTCAAGGGGTCCTAGCCATGGAACTCGGCGGCGTCTTTGAGGATTCGGTGTATTCTGTATTTCCTCGAACGTTGTATCCATGGTTGACTCTCGTTCAAGGGTAACGTGCTTCTGTAATTCGTAGTAACCAAGCGGAAAGGGGTATTTAACTAAGGAGATAATGAAGAATAAAACTTGCAGATCGATCGGCTCTAAATGTTTAGAAAACTCAAGCCGCAGTAGCGGCTAATATTTGCTGGTGAGTGTGTACATACTGACCGTTGCTGCGCCCAACTTGGACGTGCATCGGCTTGGGCTCAGCTTCCCGAATCTAGCTGCAACCACCATTATACCTTAGCTTTTAGAAAAGTGCGCATCCCAAATGCTTGGAATTTGGCGTCTGCAGTTATTCTATTTCTACCCCAAGGCGCGGAGGTAGATATGCAAGCAACAATATGAAGAGGGCTAGATCAATTTTGTGATTTTAAGGCAAGCGATTCAAGTCAAGTAAGCTGGCCCGGGTGTTTAACAACTCACCAACCTCAAAACGGACCGACAACAACATCGCCGAAGAACCAATAGTTAGGCTATCTATGCCTCAATTCATTTAATACGCTTGAGGTCGACGTCGTTGGTATGATGACGGGAAAGAGCGTACATAGCCACCTTTTTCGATTTTCAACCTGGCCAGCTATCAATCATCCTGACTGGGAGTTTGTAGATCAAAGCACTGTATTTTTGTATGTCGTAGACGGCCATTATGGACTCTCACTTAAATGTCGTGGCGGAGCGAGCAAGTCATTGCAACTCGAGCAACTTAAGCAACTTTTATTTGGTTTTCATTTAATTAGTTTCTGTTCGAGAGATTCTTTGGTGGGGTACAGCCCCTCGCGCCGATTTCGGGTGGGGTTTTCTATAAAACTTTCTGCATTTCTTTGGAAAGACAACAAAGTAAAGGGTCACAAATAGCAAAGGAAACAAATATCTGCTGAAACTAGAAACTTTTCAGTGAATCTATATTAATCGAATCTATCGAGATCAGATTATTACTACTCATAGCTACGACCAGACATGAGATATGATACTCACATATTCAAACAAACATTCACGCATGAATGACAGTCACGCTAATAAACTAGCCCACGGATCGGTCCGGCATAGCCAATTGCTTAAATATTCCTTACACCCCCACTTGGACGACTCTCATTCCAAGTCAGTTTTCAGGCATTCAACCGCAAAGGTTGCTGCGGTGAAATAAAGTCCCCAGTTTGGTGAGTTCATGTTACAGCGCGTGTATGTGAGCACTTTGAGTGGTGTGAAGAATAAAAGAAAGAGAGAGTGAGATGACTGCATAAGAT
>PVPY01000182.1:0-16651 GCA_002982035.1 Fusarium algeriense
CCGAGAGGGCGGTCACCGAAGAGGTATCGTCAATATCGGACGCCTTGACGGTGATGAGTGTGGTGCTCGGGGCTAACTTTTGGCCGTGCCAGCAGGATTTTTACCTTCCAAGCCACCGTGGCTATGACCACCATAGGGTCCCTGTTGAAATGAGCATATTGTATTGATTAAAAAAGAAGAAAGGCTAGCGCTAACCAGCGGAAGCTATAGACAAGACATCCACATCCCAGCCACCAATGGATCGGAATAGCCATTGATCCGTCAAAAACAACGGATCTCAACAGGAGGTGTCTTTCAACGCTATGCTCTACTAAACGAACCATCAGGCCTTCTCCATATATGCACCCAGGAGAAGGACAAGTTGCATACAGTGGATAATTGACAGGGTTCTGGATAAGTGCCACTTCTTCAACAATATCGGCAGCTTCAGATGAGAGTGTCACATGTGCCATGGCACCGTTGATGCAGCCTTTGCTATCCTAAGTGCACGGAATGCTGGAGAATAGTTAGAAACCTGGAGAAAGAGACGGGTAGCAGGGCAACAGAGGACGGAGTTCATTAGAGCAGGTCGTTCATACTCTGCATCCGAGTCAATTCACCGGGTTAGCTGCTGATTGGTCACTTTAGTCCCTGCTAAGAGATGTAAAGCACGGTCATTCGCCACTTGAGCTCAGTGGTGAGACTTCCCCCGGATCCTGCAGCCTATACAATCGATCGAAGTCCCAATTTGCCATACCCAGCCGAGGGTAATGGTTGCTCGACAGCGCAATGTTCTTAGACTCTGTATAAGCGTTATTCCCGATAGGAATCAAAAGTATCAGCATAGCGGTACTTCACGCAACTGGCGAAGTATTTCCTTGGTCCCTTTTTCTTAAACGTATGATTATTCTAGCAATATTTATAGTTGACATTGAATCGATTGCTTTCTTTATACAACGAACGGCGCAAAAGAGTAGCGATGAGCGATGCACCCCGTGGCGACAACACAGACGATGGGGACACGAGAATAATACGCTATCAGGACCTTCAAGATCATCTTGCGGGCTTAGAGGGCAAGAAATCCATCAGGTTCCTCATCATGCAATTGTCTGCGGATACAGAAAGTGCTACAGAACTCGCATTGGTATACCACAGATGGGAAAAGATCTTTGAAACATGGTGGCAGCAGAGCCGCCTGGTCATTGACATCTTTACCGGGTGGTGTTCCCCGAAACGTCGTTTCAAATTTGCCGGTGCTCTTTGCTCCGAAACAGTTCGTACTGCGATGCGTGGAATAAGAGCATATTTCTATTAGATCTCTCTCGTAACCTAGTTCCTATCGATACACTGATAAACGAAGTGGAGCACGCGGGTCTAATTGGAACTGGCCAGAGTTTATAGCTCTTGGTTATGGGGATCACAGCGCCCAGGTGCATGTGGATATGTTGCTATCACAGCTGGAGTTTAAGTCCGACCGACGTCTCCCTTACTTTGACCTTTTGGGAATGAAGAGCTAAAGGAAGCAGTTAGGAAGGTTTCCTATTAGGAGCTGTCTGTCAAGGGGAGTTAACAGCTGTATTTATGTATTAAAGTGTATTACAGTATTTAGCACTTGTACCTTCCGCTCCAAAACAATATGCTCTTTGTAAAGTCTAGGGTGATGAAGTGGAAATGATGAAGTGGAAATGATGAAGTGGGGCCATCTGGGTACATGGCTCTACCTCATAAGCAGATATTTTGTCAGAAATAGGTCGTCTTACGGGTACGTAAGCAATTTCTGGCTGAGCGACTGAGGTACTCACAAGTACCGCTGCTGCCAGGGGCGCAAGTCTGGGGAAGTGGAGACAAGCTGACAGTGCGAGTCATGAGTACTGTCGCTTACATCAATCGGGCAAGCTTAGTCCCTGGATGAGTGTTGTTGATAACATTAGTGCGATAACAGGAGAGATCCGGTTCGTACGAAAGAAATGTAAGGGCTGCCATTAAAGCTCCCTCGTCCTACAAAGTCTACTGTCACAAGCTCTGGATACTTGCTAGACTCTTTACACACGACCCTGTCGTATATTGACGGCGATCTTGTGATCTCAGGCTAGCTGTATCTAGTTCATTGGCCGCATTACGCCCGTTGACAAGTTAACATGAGCCAGGCCAATACCAAAGCATCTGCTCCGGATCTCCCGTTGTCTCTCAAGAAGCAACGGAATGACAGGGGTCACTGAAGCTTGTAGATCTTAAGATCCTCCCTGTCCTGACAGGAGCCGGAGAACGGGAAACGGGTGAAGAGCTTGGATATCATAATTCAATTGACCTGCTTCCTACAGCGTTCTTTCGTGCACGTCCTTTCGATTTGATTCGTCCAACTTCGTATATGATATACTGGACACAGCTCAACTTGTTCCAATGCCCCGTAGCGCCTATTTGTTCCTGCTTCCGTTAGATATACTGGGTATACTCGAAGGCAACGGGTGGCTTTGGCCTCGTTCTCACCCAACCCCCTCCCCCCCATTCCATAATGAGTAATTCTGACTCATTGAAGACGTTCATACTGTCGCCAACATATAGATCGTTATGACATCTGAGTATGCCTAGCCTAATTGATTTCCTTGACTTGTGCAGAAAAATGATCAGGAAATAAGCCAGCCCTAATATTTAAAATGAGCTATAAGACGTTGCCTTCCCGCGTGTTGTTTTATCTTCCACATGGATGACATCGTCAACGAAATCGCCTGAACTTCAATCGGTCCCCGAGTACGGATAATCTCATGGCCTGAAATGGCCACGGAAGCTGGACCGCTATCGCCCCAAGATTGGGATATCATATTCTCTTATGGTAGGCTACTGACATAATGAGCATCTCATACTAATGGGCCAGCAGCTGACATGCAATTGGTGTAGTCCGATCAAATAACATGCGCCTTGATGATCAGGTATTGCTAGCAAGCTCTCTACTCTGGGATATGCAACGCTCTGAGGGTGGCATGGATGAACACCACCGAGTATCCGGTGCGCTGAGTCCTATGGTCCGAAATGTCCTAGCATGTATGGCCTCGGGGATGAAGGCAGATAGAGGTGTTCTAAGAGATGATCTATTTTTACTCCCACGGTAGTGTTAGAGTTGTGTACATAATTTGCTTCAAAATCTCAATGTTATACTGTATGGTACAAGGACATCTTCCTCTTCGCAATGGCATTATCTTGGTTGATGAGGACCTGTAGGTAGACATCTTTACTTTATACTTGCCTAGAGGCTCTGTTTATACACATGTTTATTAAACCAACTTTGTCCTATGCCAAATATAGCAGGATCAACTACTATGCTACTAAGGGTATCCCCATCAACAATAATGCCACTCTTAATAAAATTTATTGTTATTATTAAAACTTTGAGCATTACTGACAACAGTGAAGTCTCACTCAGAAATGTAGCCCTCAAAACCTTTTCCCACCCAACATGATGAAACCTATCCAAGCTAGCTTGCCAGCTGAGTTCCATGAACTGAGACAGAATCGCCAATCGCTTCCACCACCTTACCAACCCCCTCTTTCCCCTTCATAACTTCAGCTCTTTCAGTCTCAAGCTGACTGAGCCTCCTGGTCACCAACTCAATCTCTTTCTCGGCCCCGGAAGATTCAGCCGAATTCCTGTGGAATTGGCTATTGATGAAGGCATACACCTTTTGGTGTTCATCGTTTACTTCCTTCTGGCTGTGTAGCGAGTTGCGAAATCTATCGTGACCTACCTGAAACCTCGTATGGTTGACGATCGCCAGGGTATAGACTTGATTTTACACTATTCTCCCAAGCTTCCGTCCTGAGTGAATTGCAGACACGAAGATACGAACAACCGCAGAAAAGGCGCATTTGTGGTTAGATAATCCCCTTCTAAAACACCTGGCTGCGACGAATGTGATCATTCGAAGCTGGTGCCGCGAAGCAGGCCGAAGACAGATGATCCGCGGATACATTACGGTGCGATCGCCTCAGGGAACCAAATCATGAGGAGTAGCACTCAGCGGGACAACATTACTCGGCGGCTAGACGCCATATGTTTCGAAATGGAAGCTGCTGGCATAATGGATATTCTCCCTTGCTTACCGATCAGGGGAGTCAGCGACTATTCAGACTGGATAGCCTAATTGCTGAGCCTGATAGCGACCATGAGCTAGAGGCGGCATGCGATATGTTTGGATAGATGCAAGACTGCTTTCCTCAACCCATTGCCTCATAAACTTTCCTCGTTGGCTAGACTCAAATCGCAAGCGTCACAGACTATAGAACAACCTCAACTTATTATCTTATACTGCCAGTTCTTTTTCCTGTATCATTATAATAGCTCAACGATGAGATTTGTACTTAATTACACAAATCCATTCCATATCCTCCTTATACAAGATGCCAGTCTGCTTATAACGGTAAATCCTCTCTCAATGCATTTTACAAGTCCTGTTCGATTCTTATTTGTCCTCGTTCTACAAGCCATACTCTCCGACACTCTTTTGATTGACTTCTCAATCATAATGCTATCAGATCCGTTCAATATATGACCTGTAAGTAGCTGTCGAAGTTGGCGCTGGTCAAGATCAAGCCCTGGGATCATGCCCTTGACTCTGGCGTGTTGTACGGGTATCGACGGGTTATAGCTGGCCGCAACAACCGGAATATTGTATTCCTCAATAACCCTTTTGATCACATTGGCTGCTTTATCAGGTATATACCCATCGTCGTACGCTGTGACAACAAATGCACGAACTCCCTCATCAGCGGCCAGCTTCAGCAGCCTTCCGTCAAACCCGGAATAGGTTGTTAGTAGGGGAACCTCTGGCAGTGAATCGTTTGGCACATGACCAGTGATATCGATCTTTTCCGTGGTGTAGCAATCCGAGACGTCCCTTAAGGAGCATTTCCCCCTTTTCACCGTTCCTATCGATGAACCAGACCTGGCCTCAAAATAACCATTCTCCTTGCGTAATCCCCATGGGAGGCTGGCTGTACCTTTCATGACCATAGCAACCTCATGATACTCTTCACTCCAGCGAGGAGTAGATGCCAGGATGACCGCGTCGATAAGATTCTGGGGCCCATCTGCATCATAAGCTGTGTGTGGCTTGAAAGCTGCTGTACCGACGACCGGCTTATTACTTTTGATAGTGAGGGACATGTGTACAAGAAACTCGAGTATATTGCTTGTACCAGTAGAGACCACAACTCCATCTGAAACTTCGAGCTCTTCTTTGATCCTTTGGGTAATAGCCAATTTGTGCGATAGTGTCATATCAACGCTGTCAATCGACATGAATTGCTTAGGGGCCACATTGACATATTTTCCCAGGGTTTCTTTGATATCCTGTATGACATCCTCAATTGGTACAGCGCCGGCTTTATAATGTGTTGTATTTGTTGCAGATTCGGCTGCACCGCTGATAGTACCTCCGAGGTGTAGAAGGGTGATTTTGCGAAGCACATTAAAAGTGAGCTCCACAAAGAGTAATAAGACCAACGTGAATGATTGTCTCATATTGATTGCCTGTTAATTAGGATGACTAATTGATGGGGTAGAAAGAAAAGAAAGACAAGACATGGATGGGGCGCCGTCCACACATAAATATATGAAAGTTCTTTCAGCAAGGGTAGCTTTCAAAGGCCAAATGGAGCATTCTGTCGGATCAAGCCTGACTCTATTACATATGTCATGTATCTACTTATGAAGGCTTAGGGAGTCCCGTCCTTGCCATCGGTCGCCAGCATGCCATAAACACGTCAGGAACCTGCTCTTCTTGTCTCCCCTTCGTCAAATGCGACAATATCTCGACTTAGTTGCATGCAGGTTGGTCGCTCCGCTCTTGCCAACTGCAACTTTCCAAGACGAACTGGGCGGATCTTCTAGAGCCGGTTCAGGGGTACGTCCTTGATGGGTGAGCCATTGGCCACACAGAAGCTATTAATGCAGCCCAGGACTTCTCGCGGCCCCAGCTTTACCGGCCTGCATTAGTATAACAAGGCGGCCTGGCCAAGGGCGGCTGGGTGGGCTAGGACATATCGGTCTGCACGGGGCAAGGCTTGTAGACGCGATGGTATCAGTATCGCTTATGGCTAAAGGATAGTCAACTACTCAGACTACAATATTTTCACGGTGGCTTCCTTTACATGAACGTTTTATTCCTGGTCAGAAATGGTTGGGCTAGGGTTTCAATATTATTAGGCTCTTGCGACTATTTCACAGGTCAGTAGAGCCAGCCCGTCAGACCCCAGACAGCAATAGCGATTGCCCTATCTCCTCCCAAACACCATAATGCTCTCCATTTGTAATTTATACGCGACTAGACGGTGCATGCTCACATGGCAAGTCGCCGAAAGTGGAAAATGAAATGATTTTGCTGACGCTTTAATAGGACGTCGATGAGCACGATCTCGAAGGAACTGAAGATTTCGCCAATGCTTTGAGCACACCCAACACTATACACTGTACCGACCAAGCGGTGCTGTGGCGCAAATGCGAGGCGTCTATCATACTCGTTGAATCTGGGGGGTATGGTCCTGTGATGAAGAAGATGGCGAAGAGTCAGGGTTGGTGTATTGTGCCTCGAGGCTACGCACTGTACTGCGTTGGAAGTGGTGGTCAGTTGAAGGAGAAGACCTGACTATTTCTATGAGTATAGCACCATGCCCCAGTCACTCTCACTTGTCACTATGGCAGTCTAGCCACTGTATTCTTCACCATTCCAATCGATCTGCCTGACGTATTCCGTAGCCGTCATACATGATCGGGCTCGCCATGTTGCGGCTCTTCCCATGGAAATGGCCTCAAAGACGCTTATTCTCGTCAGCTTCGCAACCAAAGATACGCAAGCGATTCCGTCAACTACGCAAGATGGCAAGGCCATACAATCCAGCCTATTTATCCATCATTCCAGTACTAATTTTACCAATATCCCATCGACAATGTGGACGAATCGAGATGTAATTCTGCGATTTAAGTCTGGCCAGATTTACAGTCAAGATCCCAGGATATAAAATTAGCAGAGATTATTTCAAGGCATTTCAGGTGCAAAATGGACTCAGATGAAGAGCACCAGGCAATAGAAAATACCGGAAGATTGGTGGGCCTATTTACAAGCAGGAAAAATCCAGAACAAGTGACTACCAAGATCGCAGCTGATCTCAACATAACCAGAGTCTATTAACTATATCACTTAAAGTGAACTCATTTATCGCCAGACTGATTTGAGCCTGACGATCTGCCGCACCAGGAATTTCCATACTCAAGCATTCTGATAGAACGAGACCTTGCAAGACTTCGTCTGAATACTTTTGACTACTTCGCACTCCCTCACCAATTAATTTTCCCAATAATTCATCCCAGAGACTGACTTTGGTCCTTGTGAGTTTCACCGAGCCGATGATTTCCGCGCGTACTATGCCCGGGAGGGGTAAAGCCCTCTGCTGTTCTATCTCGACAATCCTTACCCCGTAGAGCTTTATTGCGAGGTGCGCCACCTCTGAAGCCTCTATTTCAAGGAAGAGTTGGCATTTTGTCGGGTCATGTAGGAATGATAACCGTTCCGAACAATTACTCCCCGAGCTCTAGGCCAAAGACTGACGGTATGTTGCCGGCTGTCGGGTACGCATAGTCATATCGCGGGTGGACGTTTAAAATCAGTTGACTTGCGTGATCGAGGTCGGCGTTTAACAGCAGTGCGCTTGCATAATCCTGTGTATAAAGCTCTGCGGTCGGCTGGCCAGCATCCGGGTAGCAATTTGAGTTCGTTCTGTCTGTCTTTGTGGTGTTATATTGTACGATCTGGGTCGCGTAGTCACGCTCGTTATGTCATCGGCGATATCAAGTGAATGCCTACGCGGTAGCTTTCGGGGGTTTGATTCGAGGAATGGCGAAGGTATGGTTGAAGGTCTGGATGGGAAATCATAAATGCCTACCCTTTGCAGTTGAACTACAAGTACTTTAGCAAAAGCGACCAGTATCCCTGGGAAGATACTCGGGTTGAATCGTCTTAATATCCCGGTGTATAGCCGCTTCTCCTTGAGGAACAGCCGCATGAGCTGGAAGATAGGCTGCAGAATGCTGTGAAAGTTCCGCCGCTGGCGTATCAGCCTTGGTGCATCGATAGAGACTACCTGTCCAAAACGGAAGGCAAACTCGTTCACATTTAGAGCCGCCTCAATTCTCTGTTGCTCCCGTGCAAAGGGAGTTGATGCACCAGGATTCTCTGGTGTAAGCTCCCCTCATAGTTGTGACAGTAAACGCTGCTGCTTGTCTCGGAGTAGGGCTTTTTTCTGAGCCTCTGTGGACGGGATGGTAAGTGCTGCTGTTGCGAGGCCGTGGCTCGCGAGAAGGTCATCAGGGCGATGACGGATGGACCGCTTGAAAAAAGCCAAAAGATAAGACATCGGCTCCTTGGTTCTGGTAGCTCATGTTCTCTTTCATGATGGCGAACGGATTCCTGGCCAAGAACGCGGGTGGATGATCTGAAGTAAAGTTCCCATATACCGGATGGAAGCCAAGTGGATAGAAGTTGTAATTACTTCCGTAGAACTCTCCAGCCACACGATTGCGATCAGCAAGGAGACAAACCGCGGGGCCAACATCCCCATCAGAATCCGTCGACGTTGCTGTACAATGGACGTCAACAGCGAGTGTATAGGAGACATGGCCGATGTTATCGAGATCATATTTTGACTCGAGGGCCTTCCGGAGTCGTTTCAGCCCTGCACTGTATAACGTATCGTCCACTATTTGCTCGCTCGGCCGCGTTGATGATGGGGAGGACCTGAAATGCGAATGGCCCCTTCGGGGTGCCGAACCGGTCGAGTGGCTGACCTCTGTTTCCATGGAGGCTGTTCAAACTCTTCGCCTTCTTGCTCCACCTGCTCTACACTTGGCTGCATTTGGCCTTCTTCACCTTGCTCTTCAGCATGGAGAAGCGGTGACATGAATGATGGAGGAGAGAACAAACCACTCTCCGGATTCTCCAACCATTGCCTCTGTGGCCCCCAAGCATCCTGGCTACCGCTACCGGACCGGTCGATACCATCGCCGCCAATACCATCGTCGCTGTCGTAATGGGAGGTGATCAAGGTTTCTTGCTCGAGATTGGCTATCTCCTCACCGCCTCCTCACCGCCTCAAGAGTACTGCTTGACTCCCAGGAACTCTATCATTAACCCGAGCGCCATATTGACTTTTTTGACAAAGTCGCTACAGTCCTTACATATCGCACGAGAAGCAAGAATCCTCCCTTTCTGAAGTCTCTCGGAGGGTTGGACTTTTTGAAGCTCCGTAAGCATTTCTTGCTCGCAATCACTTCTCCATGTATCAAGAGATAAACTTGACATTCCGAGGTCATCCACAGCCGAATCTGGAGGCAGAAATAGATGTTTGCTGATAAAGTAAGCAGTCAATTGCTTCTCTGCGTGGCAAGCATTAAATTGCCCAGGTCTGCCTTGATCTTTTTCATCTGCAGGCAGGTGGTGGCCAATGATTCGACAGAGGCGAAAAACCTCATCTGTCCATATTCTCCCCTCAATCTGAACATTAAGTTCCAGGTCCGATTGATGCTTCCAACCACTCATCGCAGCCACAGGCGGGAAGCCAGATCCGCCAATGGTATCACCTCTGAAGAGGATGCCAATAGTCTTATATCTGTTGGGTACGTCAAAGTTGGCAAGTAAAGAAATGATACTCCTCCCATCACGTAGGGTTGTAAGGGCGAACCCGTTGAGATGTGAAAAGGTCGCTGTGTTCCGACTTTCTCCCTCTCGAACCTCATCAGAGAGCTCCCGGACGATTGCCATACGGTCCTAATTTCTTTCGTGCGTCACCTCCTTATAAATTTGATGCTTGCCACCAGACCGATCGTATCGTTCTTCGCTATTCTCCCAAATATCTGCAGCAAAGTCGATAGCGCGTAACCATTTCCCTTCTCGCCTGCATATAATGGACTTATCAGCTCCGTGGGAAAGTAAGCACTTCACATTTTCCAAGCGTCCCCAGATCGCAGCTTCCATTAGCGGCGTTCGTCCGTCAACCGTTCTCGCATTCGGATCAGCACCAAAATCAAGGAGTAATTTGACCATTTCTGGATGCATCTCACAAGCGGCCATATGTAGTACAGTTTCCCCGGATGTCGTGATTTTCTCTCTCTCCGTTTGAGTGGTCTCATGGTTTCCATCCTGGTCATCTTTGGTGATGTTTTGACTGGCATCACTTTCATCATAAGCGAAAGCTTGTACACCATGGAGAAAAATGTCCTTTTCGTGAGAGGTTTCAAGATAGGAGCGAACTGTTTGGAGTCTGCCCATGATCATGTCAGAGACAGTTATCTCCAGTCTATTGACGCGCTCAGCTTCGCGGATAGGCCCAAGGCCGAGGCCAAGGAAGAGTAACTGTAGTCTATGACGATGATATTCGTCCAACTCAACTTCTTCCTTTGCTTCAGTCCACTTGAGTCGGTCACTGACGTCCACCTTTGGTGCAGGGTCGAACTGCGCGAAGTACGCGGCGGGGTCGGCTCCTGCACGCACGTACAAACCCCTGCTCCTGTCGATTTCGTAGAATCCATCGGAGGGAAAACAAATAGTGTAAGACTCACGACCCTCGCAATGGGGTGCGCGATGGTGTTTAACCTGATAGTTCCCATCAAAACCATGTCGATGGATCTTATCGCAGTGTGGGCAGCGGATGTACATAGAAGAGCTGTTCCACCACATAGTGTTGGCCTTGTATTTTGGCAAATCTGCCATAATGATTAATACTAGGTTCGTATCTCCTAGAAACAAATTCAACAAAATTGAATGCAAGCCGACCATGGTAATAGCTAATGCTCGTAATAAATTGTAGTAATACGGAAGCGGGGTTCCTCAGCCATTTCGAATCCGTTGCGTCATGGCTCTGGAGCACTAGCCAGTTGCGGCTCCAACGATTCTTTTAACTAAGCCCTATGCGGCAGGCTGCTCGTGGCTGGATCCTACAAGGGATTCTTAAAACCTGAGCGGCTTAAGGTTATGTATCGGTTTTTGCTGAGAGAAGTCAGTGTCTTGGTTATATACTATTTATAGATTATACTGCCGTTCTAGGAGGATGTTCAAGTAAATGCATGGGATAAGACAGATGTATATGCTAATCTCTAGGTGCCGGAAGAGACCCTTGATAATTTGAGTAATAATAATAGGAGTAATGGATATGAGACTGGCAGCGACCGAAGTGATGATGAGGATATACGCATCTGTATATGAGACTGGTTGCTGACATGATGATTATCTCATTTGCACGGGTACCCGTGCGGGTATGGACGGCCCCTCGGCTGGTGAATTACAATGATGAGTAAGAAGTCTGCCCCCATCCGACAAAAGCCCCGCATCCTTCCTCGACACAACAACAATATTACGCCTGTGACGCGCAGATCGTCGATCGAAATGGGACAAATCAGTGGCTCTGGATTATATGGAAATAAAACGGAGATAGACAGGCACTTGAGAAGTGGACAGAGGTACGCGAAAATTAGGAATAGAAGAGTAGGCTGTCGACGCAAACAATAATTGTCAGGGCAGTTATTTCTTTCCAGTTCCCCGATTGCTGCTCGAGTATTTATGAATCACGAATCATGAACCGGTACGCAAAGAATCGACGATGGAAATACGGAAAAGGCAAAGCTCCGCAAGCGTGCTGTCGAAAAACTAGAGCCTACCAAGCTACGAAGATGAGGACTATAGCTCTCGGAATGGCGAGAAACATGATGAGGTTGAAGTGTCTTTATAAATCTCATTCATCTATGATCTCGCTCATAATCACTCCCAACAACGGTTACTCAACTGCTGTGCATCCTTCTCCAGCCTCACAACAACCCCCTCATAGAAGTTCTGACAAAAGTCCTCATCCTCCAGCCCCATAATCCCCAGCACGTTGTCCAGACACCACTCCACCGCCATCATATAGTTCTCCCCCACCTCCTCTAGCACCTTATTCCTCAACTGAAAACCTGCTTCGCGCTTCTCCATTATGGCTTTGAGGTCTATATCTGGCACCGTTGCCATGTCGAGTGCCGGCTCGGCTCGCCCGATCATCACCTGGATCAGCATCGCACCGAGTGACAGCACTATTTGGTTGCTAGCTTTGGATGGTTTGCGTGGTTCCCTCTGCGGCGAAGTCTCTGAGGGTGCTGCTGCCACAGGCATTCTGATGAATGTCCCGGTTATGGAAAACCTGGCGGATGAGTCTGAATGGTACGCAGTCTTCTGGTTTCCCTGAAAGAACACAATGTCGTCCAAGGTCAGGATTCGCGCTAACCAGGGAGTCTTGTAGAGATGGAGGATATTTATAGAGACAGCCAGCGCGACTTTCAGCTTTTCCAAGAGATCAAGCTCTTGAAACTTGTTATGTTCTCCTCCTAGTATCTGCCGTAACGTGATAGTCGGGCTTGGTTCTGGATAATAGTTCTGCGGGTAGAGACCGAATATGCGATAAGGGTCGGCGATATATCCGCAGCACGGGGCCGCTGGGTTCCTTTGCTCCTTGTGCCATGCGATTACCACCTGGCATAGACCCGAACTGAGGACAGGTGGTGATGTCGTTCGTGGAAACAGCGATGTTTTTGCGACAGTGGTCTTTTCGGAGACGACGGTCAGAGTCTTTTCTGAGGATGTTGACTCTAGCCTAGACTTGGAACTAAGCAATCCAAGAAACCGGACTCTCGGGCGTGGAGATGGAGATCTGCTGTTATTGGGGGGAACACTCAATGACGAAGGCGGCTTTATACTTTGTTCAGTCCTGGGCTCCAACTGAACAAGGAGACTGTCCCAGCGGTTCGGTTGTTCCAGAAACTTCACTTCCTCCCCGCCCTGAACAGAGCAGCTTGTGTCAGCATCAGGGCTCCCATATGACCCTAGCACCACATGAAAGTTGAGGTTCTTTGCCACCTCGTCCTCCACGTCGCTGGGCACAAGGGCAGCTCTCCTCGGCACCAGCTCGAGACACAGGTCGTGCGATTGGACGCATCGACACGTTACCGCACTTTTCAGGCCGTCGAAGATGCTCTGAGATAAGCCCCGAATAAGTCTCGTGACCCTGGCCTGTGACCGTCGCCGTCGGCTAGGCTCGAGTTTGCGGTTATCATCGGCGAGATCGTGCAAGACTGAGTTGGCCGTCTTGATACGAGAGATGATGCTCTCGTAATCTTTCTTCCTTAGCGAGAAGGATGCCCTTTTCTTGTATTCTTCTAGTATTGCCTTTGCGCTATTCAGCTTGGCCTAGACACATAGCATTAGCATATATCATTAATTTCGATTAACTAGTGTGATGGATTCACCTGGCCATCTGCTTTGATGCATAGCTTCTCCCTCAGTTCCTCAGCCGCCTCCTGCATCTCCTTGGCATGCTCTTTGAATGTGCCCATCGTTGTCCACAGCCGCTCCCTGATATTGTCGCTGAACTGCTCCCACTCGGGCCCAAAAGGCTTCTTGACTATCTCGTCAATCCGAGATAGAGGCGCGATGCCATCGAGTAGCACCTCGCACGTTGTTTGTAGGCGGACTTGTTCTGTCTCGAGGTCTTGGATAAGGGCTTTCAAGTCACGATCAGCACCTCGTACCCGTGATAGCATGGCCCTGTATGCTTTGAGTGCCTCGATGGCGAGTGGCAGGACGGCAAGAACGACGCCTACGACTTCGATGCCGGACATGACGTCGTCGTTACATTGGATACATCTATGTCTGATGAGAATCGGCCAAGAGTGTAAGATGACATGTTGGGCTGTGAATATGCAAACCCCGCACCACGGCTGAAAACAGGCATTAGACATTTGAGCTGCTGGGACCAATAATATATCGACAGATATGACTATGAGCCATTTTCGATGACCAGCTCTGTTAAGGAACGTGACTTTATGGCGAGCGGGGCTGCCATCCTGACTTTCTGTGGCTACTCTCATCAATCATCAGTGTAATAAATCCAGCAACCGACATCACCAACCATCAATAGAGATTACTTTGGCCTTCGTTTTCACATTCCAAATGATCGAAGGGGCCTCTCAATCCGTCACTGAACTGGGAATTGCCCCCTTGGTTGCTCGCAGCCTTGCCTCGTTCAAGACGCTCACCTCAGCGCTGCAATGTGACCATGCCCAAGTCTCGCAGGTCGGCTCTTACCTAGCGAGGTTCAAGCTGTGGGCTGGCAATCTAGGAGCCCATCGCAGATCCGGGAGTCGCTCTCTCGAGTATCGTCTACGTGACGCGTCCCACATCCGCAAGTTGGTCATTTCTCTGCTCCAGGATCTTTGCAGATCCATCGAACAAGGCATAGTCTTTCTTTCCTCTGTCAAGAGAAAAATATTAACGACAAATCAGGCACCCTCATCGCCAACGAAGACAAGGGCTCTGACATAGCCAGCGAGAGCCACGACCAAGTGGAAAATGACCTAGCCGACTACTTCAACGATGATGAAGACTCTGACAAGTCCGAGACTGAAAAGACACTTGATGAGATTGCTCACGTAATAGCCTGTCTTCTACGGCTTTCTATCACGATACGCAACCCAGCCCCTCACGACCAGTTCCTGTCCCGGGCGGAGGAGGGTCTTATCGAGTCGTTTGTGCACTGGGATGCCAAGCATGTCCGAGAAAAGTTCACCAATGTGGATAAAAATCTTGCAGATAGACTCGGTAGAGCCATGGCTCGCAGGCGGCTATATTTTAAGTATCGAAAGGAGCATAAACACCGAATGGCCCAGGGCTTAGACGAGGATGAGGATGAGCAGGCGACGACGGTGGCTTCATCACTTCCCGAGCATCTAAAGGAGGCAGGCGAGACATGTTTAGGTCAGTTCGGCATAGTGGATGATGGTGGTTCTGATACCTCGGCGACTTCGTATGCCACCTCAAAACCTGATTCAACCCAGCTGCGAGTCCCCTCAATCCCAAAAGAGTACAAGGATGGGCCGTTCAAGTGTCCGTTATGCCAAATGATAGTGCTGATAGACACAAGGTATGCCTGGAAGTATGTTTCACTCCGACTGATGAAGGTGGCTGATTACTCTAACCTATTTAAAAGGAAACACGTTTTCAGAGATCTTCGACCGTATGTCTGTCTCTCAGATGCTTGTAAAACACCAGAACATCTGTATATGCGCCGCAATGAGTGGAAAATGCACATGAGGCGAGAGCATTGGAAGTTCTGGCACTGTCCATTCGGATGCGATGAAGAGTTTGACAGAGCGGAAGGCTTTCAAAACCACGTCCAGATAGCGCACAAACATAACATGTCTCCGGACAAGATACATGCGCTGGGTGAACTAAGCAGCCGTACCAATGCGGCAAAGGCTAAAGGTCAATGCCCTCTGTGTTGTGATTTCCAAGTGGATTCTGAGAAGCAGTACGAGAAGCATATAGGGCAGCATCTCGAGCACCTTGCGCTTTTTACCTTGCCCGATATAGGGGATGAAGGCAATGAAGACGAAGAGGAGGAGCAGCCCGGCACTGGAGATGAGAACGATGAGGATGAAGATGAGGATGAAGATGAGGATGAGGATGAGGATGACGAGGACATAGATGAAGAGGATTGGCTTAAAACGGACGACCACGGAATCAAGGCCGCTGAGAGACAATTTGAAGATACTAAAATCCTCGATAGGCTGAGCAGAGAGACGGCAGAGAGGATCAAGAAAGCCGGAGAGGAAGATAACACTAAGATAATATCTGATGTGCGTGCCAAGCTTGAGGAAGAAAGGAAGGCCGCAGCAGCTGCTGCTGGAGGATCACGAAAGGCTGAAGCCGAGGCTTCAACTAGACCTGCTATATCCGGTCCGCCCGAGGTAAACGGAGAAAGGATGCGATTAGAGGCCGAGATCGCTGCTTTTAAGGCTATGGAGGAGAAGGCAAAGGCTGCCGAAAAGCGAAAAGAAGTTGAGGCACAAATCCGAAAAGAAGCCGAGGAGGCCTTCCATCGAAGAATGGAAGACATGAGACTGGCCGAAGAAGAGGCCAAGAAAGAAATCGAAAGGGCCAAACTGGAGGTAGAAAACGCCGCCCGGGAGAGAACGGAGGCTGAAAGAAAGGCCGAAGAGGAACGAGCACAAGGGCACGCTCGGGCTATGGCACAGGCCGAAGAGAAGGCTCGTCTCAGATTTGAAGCTGAGATGAAGGCCGCCGAGGACCGAAGAAAGGCTGAAGCAGAGGCTCGCATCCAAGCTGAACAAGAAGCCAGAAAGAAGTTCGAAGCTGCAGCCCGCGCAGAAGCCGAGAGGGAAGCTCGAATGAAGTTCGAGGCTGAACTGAGAGCTGCCGAGGCAAAGGCCGGTGCCGCGAAGAAGGCTCAGGAGGAAACTGAGCGTCTCATGAGGGCTGAGCAAGAGGCTAAGGAAGCTACCGAGAAGAAAGCTGCCGAGTAGCCCGAGAGAAATATCGACGGGGGTGCAATGGCACAACATCAAGAGTTATAGCTAAATGTCTTGGAGATCTCTGCTCGAGGTTGGTTCTTCTCAAATCCAGGGGGGAATCAGCACTTAGGTTTTCCGGACTACAACTCGAATTCTTAGTCTTCTCTCGTTTAATTGGGTATCTGTGAGCCTACTGTACTAATGTTCATCTAAATCGCGCCGCATTATTTAATTTTCATCCGTGCCACACTTGTAATCTCCTGGCGTTTTTCCGAAAAATCACCTCTAGATTCT